>JBCIKM010199743.1:0-12792 GCA_039654465.1 Melibe viridis | reverse complement strand
CAAAATAACCTAATATGATAGTAAATAAGAAAAATAACCATAATTAAACCTGTGTATACCTGAGTAGCAGGTTACACTTTATTGTTATTTTGCTCCTTTTTAAAGTCCTTTATTATCCCTATTTCTAATCCTAAGTACCGTAAAGTATTTGAAAAACAATTTCCTTATTGAAATGTATAATAATTGATGAGGAAAGGCTAATTGATATTTTGTTATGGTCAGTCCCAATTAGGTTATGAACACACAATTTTGAGTAAAATCATATTTCAGAAGAGATTTTTCAATTTCATTTACTACTTCAAAACTGTAAATTATTCTAAAAGCTTTACCAAAGATATTTCATTTTCAGGCTATTTTTCAAGTGTGTCCTTTGTAGAGCTTGCTTATGTTAGAACGTTATCTGTGTATATAATCAATGTTATGTGTACGGTATTTTTTGTTTTTTGTTTATTAGAGGTTTTAGGGCTCCACGACATGCAAGGGTCATACAGGAGTCCAGAGGAAAGTTAGATGATAGAATTAATTAAAAGAGGGAATATATCAACAGCAGAGAGATGATTTACAAAATTTAAAAAATAAATATCTCTCAAAACACATATCAACACCACAGAGAGATGATTTACAATGACAAAAATCATCATCTCTCATTACAAAATTCAGTAATGGCCATCACATGCTCCAGCATTTTGGTCCAGGAAGACCCAGGGTCTTTAGAGCACCTTGTGTACTTAAGTACTCAATACATCCAACTTATGACCTTGGAGTTATGTACCAAAGGACATGAAATGACCACTGTAACTTAGACAACAAAAACTAGACTTTGGACAGAAAGGAATAGGGGAAAAAGTAAGAAAAAAAGCTTCAGTATAAAAGGAAAGAAACAGAAGTAGAAGAGGTACCAGGGATGCCTCCAACCACAATTCCCCAGTGGACATACCACTGTGTAGGGTAGTAGTTTCTGTAAGTTGAGTTCAATCCAAAATTATTGTCTTGAGCACTCAGGTTTTTTTGTTGTGTTGTATCGTTGAATCAAAAGGATTCAGTTATAACTTTTTTTTTTTTTTGCCCAGGGCCATTCCTAACTTTTATGACCCTTGTTGATTTAGTACTGAAGATACGTGTTGGTAGTTCGAAAAGGGTTAGTAATAGTTGTTGTAAACTTGTTAGCATTTTGTATTGCTGTTTTGTTATTGACTGGAATTTAACAAAATTAAAACATGTTTTAAATTATTCAGGTTAGTTACAAATATGTTTGAGTGATATAGTACAGTGTTAATGCTAGTTCCATTTCCCATGCTCCCCCGGTAGCTATTGGAATATTGCACCTGGAGTCCAAGGGTGGCCAACCTCCTTCCCACTCACCATTGGAGAGACCATCTGCCACCGGAGTCCGAAATGGGCGCCTGTGGTCTTTTTCTATGTGGCATTTTGTTAGTATAAGTAATGACTCTATGAAAGATAATGAGAAAAGAGGATGCCAATGTAGTGTATCAGATTATATCCCTGATATGTTATTATAAACTCCTAAGACAGATCGATAGATAGATATATCAGTCACTTAAGAACTTAAATAAAAGTTAAATACAGGAATAAGATACATTTCCAAGATGTATCTTATTGTAGCTCACTCAGCGGCGAGGCTGTCCCTCCGCCCCTGGACCCCTGGCGCAATGAGACATTAAAAAATGTGTCACTCCATTGGAGGGGAGGCTGCCCAAACCTTCAAACCAGGCACAGGGGGATAGCACCGCCACCGAATCCGCTCCTTATTCAATTCAGTTATAACTACTTATCTTTTAAACTATGATATTGAATTAATAAACAAAAAAAAAATTTTGTTGCTTTCGTTCATTGTCCAAGTGGTTGCTCTTTCAGGTATAATTATCGTAGGTTTTCCTTCCCTTTTGGCCTGATTTAATAGAGGATCATGCACGAGTGTCTTTGGATATCAATTTTATTCCATGAGTTTGGATCATCAAACTTGTATTTCAGCCGGTCTCAACTAGATAAGCTGAAATTCAGACTGTTTGATCAAAACAAGTGTAATCAATATTTTATCCATCAATACATGTGTTGTATCCATTTTATACCACTTTTGGTTAATTTGGAATAGAGATGAAGATTATTGACAAAAAGAACCATGGAGCCAGGGGCAGCATGTGGCTCAAATTTCTCCCCAGGATTTTTCACCTTGAGATCGATATCAGAGGATTTTCTTAAAAAAAGCAGAGTCTTTGTATGTTTGTTTATTGGAAGTTTTATTGTCCCACAATACATGAGGGTTATAGAGGAGCCCAGAAGAAAGTAAGATGATAGATAAGTTAAAAGAGAGAACAGGTAAAACCACAAACGGTAGAGAGATGATTTACACTTTTAAAAAATATATCATCTCTTAAAACATATCAACACCATGGAGAGATGATTTACAATGAAAGAAAAAATTATGTCATCTCTCACAACAAAAATAAGCAATGGTCATCACCTACAACAGCATAATGGTCCAGGAAGACCAAGGATCTTTGTACCCCATTTGTGTACTTAAGTTATTGGTATGTTTTACTTGTGACCCTGGATTTATTTACTAAAAGGCATGAAATAGGGGATGACCACTGAAACCCAACAAGACAATAAAAACAAGACACACAAGAACAGGGGAAAAAGTTATATGAAAGCTTTGTGTTAAAGAAAAGTAACAGAAGAAGAAGAGCTCACTTGCAACTCCTACAAACGACCTGCTCTTTTGCATTTCATCTTTATCCTCCTGAGGTAGAATGATGAGCACTCAAGCCGATTTTACTGTTTGGTTATAGTTCGACCATTTTTCTTCCTCTCTGAATATCTGGCTTTTCCATCATTGCCTTGTTTGCTGTTGGTTTTTTTTCTGTTTTCTTCAAAAAGGAACACAGGAATCGTCCTCAGAATAGCATTTTCATACTGATCAAGAGGAGGTTTTAAAAATTTATAAGAAATTCAGTAGGAAGAGGAAAAGTGACTTCCTTTTATTGAACAGCCTTTTCTTTCTGTGTTATAAAAATACTGATATTGATATTCAGAGTTATTTGAACATTGTGAGGAAAGATAAATTTCGATAATTTCAAAGACTAGGTATAAAGATGTAGCTGTAAAAGAGTACTAACATGAGGTGAACAAAAGGAACAAACAAGGAGATAGAAGATAGAAAAGGAGAAGAAGAGGAATAGACAAGGAAACAGAAAAGGACATACGAGTTGGGTCACCAAAAAATGAAAAGGGTTGACAATTTTGTAGCAGTAAAAATTAAATAAAACTCCCTATCCCCCATCCTTCAACAGAAAAGAAATCCCCTGTGCAGCCCACATACCCCTGATTATGCCTTGACAGAAGCTTAAAACTTAAAGCCCATTTCTAAAATATTGTTTTAGCAAAATCATGCTTAATTCAATATTCTACAAGCATCATCAAGTTGAAAGCTGCCTTCCACAATTATATCAAATTCCTATCAAGACAAATCAAACCATTGGAAAATTCTCATCCTTCAAAAAAAGCATTTTGCTAATATAAGGTTTCAGATACTCAGAGTTTTGTTGTGATGAGATATTGACATGACAAAACAAACCTTTGTGGACAAGAAGACTACCTGAAAATGCCTATATCATAGACTGCACGGCAAGACTCTGAAGAGGGCATTTTGTGCAAAGCTTTACAGAAGACATCTTTTGGTTTTATATCTATGACAATGTTTTTTGTGTGTAATTTTGTTCAATTTCTAAAAATTTCAAATCTGCATCTATTGTACTTATTTGTTATGGTGCCTAAACTTAGCAAAATTGTCACAGGATATCAAATTCGACCAAAAAAATAAAAATTAAAACTCTAAGTTGGATGAAGGAAACAATCTAATTGAAAAAAAAAAAATCAAGCTTTTACACAGGTCTACACTTATTACAATCAAGATCTGAATGTAGGTACATGTCTTTTGATAAATGCGGAGTTCAATTTGATGCCATAGTAATCAATACAACTTATCTGAATTAACCTAGTGTGTATTACAACATCTGTCATGTAAACATGAAGCGAGACTGAAGTCTAGTTTTGGGGGTTCTCTTAATAAAATGATCATATCTCACTTGCTGATAACCGCAGTGCATTGAAACTTCAGATATTTAAAATTAAGATGTTGATAATTGATTATTTTAAGTTTTGTTTAACTTCATTAATTATAAACAGTTTTTGAGCGCTCTGGTTTTGGGTCTTTTTTTTTCATACACTCAATATTTGTGAGTGAATTATAGTTTTAGCCTTTTTACCTTGCATTTTTAGCAGAAGTTTGAAAGTTTGAAATGATACCTAGTCTAGAAATGTCTTGATATGGAGATGACTAGTTTATTTCCATACACAATGTAACATTAACAAGTGCTTTTTTAAATCCATGGGAAAAAAAAAAAGAAGAGAAATATTTCACGATTAAATTCCTTGTTGAGGAACATGTGATTCAATGACAGGCAAAGAATGAGGTGGAAAAGTTTTGGGACATGCGCAAAGTGTTGGACAACATGCATTGCATTATCACTGTCACTATAGTGATACATAGGGTATTTTTTTTTTCCAGTTAGTGAATAAATTGATCACAAATTTCGTTTTTCTAATGTCAACCAAATTCCTTTTTCAGAGCGAAGAACAGCTGCTGCAGACCTAGTAGGCAAATCATGGTCTGGGGCCAACATGACATTGTACCTGAAATTAAATATGAAGTTTAAAAAAAACATTGGAGCTATTTATCTCCTTCTTCTCAATCTTTTCAAAGTTATATTTTATTAACATTTACATTTTCTTCAAGTTTTCCTTGTTGAGTGCTGAATGAAAAGAAATTAAGACCAGCTTGTTTTTGGGCACTACGACACACAAGGGTCATAGGGCACTTGGCTATAGGCTTAAAGTTTCTAATTTTTTTCTCTTCCATATAAACAATTTTATGCAATTTTCCTAACTTCCTCATGCCTGGAAACTGTAGTTTCAATGATTTAAAACACAGTTTAATGTCCATTTTATACACTAAAAACTTGTAAATAATGTTTAGAAAAATTGCTGTTAATATGTTTATTTTAAAAATTAAAGAATAAAACCTAGTCCTCTGTATAAACATTTCTCCTAATTTCAGGGAGAAAAATAAACAAAGAATTTGAATGGATATGGGAGGGAAGGCACGTCCCGCTAGGACAGAAAATGGGAGGGGGCCTCATGGGTCTGGCGCTGCTAACCGTCATAACCTGCAAAATTAATTTAATTCCATTCATAAAAAAAAGAAGAAAAAAAACCCAACAACATCCCTGGCCCCCATTGGTGGGAGCTCCACTCAATAAAAAGCAAACTGCATTCCAAAGCCTGTCAGAAAATTCCCAACCTGGGAATTTGGGGCGGGGAGGGGGGGGGGGAGGGGGGGGGGACATGTAAAGTGAATTAATATACAGAAGTGTTACTAGTACTAGCAAAACTGACCACGGTACATAATTTCCAAAGCAATTAAAATTATGCAAAATAAACCTACCTCCTCAAAATTCTACTCAAAATGACTTTTTCTTCATTCAAAGCAAAGTTTTGACCAATACAGTTCCTGGAAATAAGACAGATACATTGGCAATCACAGTTGAAAGTATTGGGGCATTCAGGGAAACATTTATCTGCAATGAAAAGGAAACAGAAACATTTAGATTTAAATTGTAAAAATTATGAATTGAACAAGATAATGAAGAAATCACTACCAATCATACCAACAATTAAGATGATGGTAATGTTTGGGACAATGATGATGACTGATGACAATGATAATGATGATGATGATGAACATGATGATGCTGATTTTCATGATGATGATGATGAGGAGGAGGAGGAGGATTATAATGATGAAGATGATGGTGGTGGTGATGGTGATGTTATAGTTATAGTGATGGGGCTGGTGATGGTGATGATGATGATGATGATGATGATGGTGGTGGTGATGGTGATGATGATGATGTTATGGTGATGGGGCTGGCAATAGTGATGATGATGATGATGAGGAGGAGGAGGGTAATAATAATGATGACGATGGAGATGGTGATGATGATGTTATGGTGATGGGGCTGGTGATGGTGATGATGATGATGATGATGATGATGATGATGATGATGATAATTGTATTGTAACGGGTAGAAGGAGGAGTAGGAGTAGGATATAAGGGGTAACATCCAACCTGGATCCTGCAGAAAATGGTACAAAGGCATGAGAATCCAAACTCTTCTTATTCTCCACCAAGAATCGCTCTGGACGGAATTCATCTGGCTCATCCCACACTAAAGGGTTTCTATGAAGAGCATGTATAAAGACCGTCACAATAGTTCCAGCAGGAATCTTATGGCCCTCAAAATCAAGGTCTTCATTAAGTTGTCTTTGGACAAATGGAACAGGGGGGTAAAGTCGCATTGCTTCTTTGCCGCAAAGAGATAATGTTTTCAGTTGCGCTAAATCCTCCCTGTTTTAAAAAAAGAAGAAAAATATTCAAATAATTTATTGTGCTGGTGGGCTTAGTATCAGAGCTTAAGAAGAGAAATTCAAAATAAGACTTTATGATCAAATCTATTGCTTTGACATTTCAAAAGAATTTACAATTGGATATTTTCAACCACACTTCTTTTCTTGGATAAAACTTTTTTGTTCTGTTCAAGACACTAGTGAATTCTGATGAATTGTTTTGCAGGAATAAGATCAATAATTTAACATCATAATCACACAGGGATAATTGTCAGGTTTTGGATGAAGTGCAAAGAGCCCTCTTGATAAATCATATTAAAAAAAATTGTTAGTGTTGTGGAGTGTGAGAAAAATTTTTTGCAATGCACAGTAGTCAATGGTTTATCCCTCATTTGCTGAGAATTACTATGAACCAAAAGTTGCCTTCAAGTCTCACCAAAAAATTTCATCGCCCTCTCGTCCACCTACAACACCATCAATCTCTTCTTGAATCCTCTCTTGATATTCAGAGTGTTTGGCAAGAGTGAAAAGACACCATGGAATGGCAGAGGCTGTTGTGTCATGACCTGAGATAATTAAATAGAATCTGGATGAGAATAATTTATGACAACCACACCCTGAAAAAGGTGTATTGCATTTTCTTTTTCAAAACTGAAGAAAAAGGATAAAAAATATTGTTCACATAGTAGTATAGTCCTAGGGCCAGCCGTGGGGGGGGGGGGGGGGTGAGGGGAGGAGGAAGGGTTTTTTCACCACAGACTATTAGTTTAATCCTCCTGTAGTTGAGTAAAAAAAAAATACAGAGCTACTGGAAGGTACAAATTTCCTGCCCTCTTGTGCAATCAAGCACACCCTCTGGATCATTTTTTAAAAGATAATCCTAAAGGCAATGTTATTAATTTGATAATGTACATAAAAAAGCAAGAGAAATAGATTATAAGTGATAACTTTATTATTGGAAATTTAATTTTAATAATTCTTCAAGTGAATTGCAATTTCAGCTCTAGTGAAAGAGAGAAAATAAGTTGACAATACCTGCAAACATAAAAGTATCCACTTCATTTCTGATTTCAAGAGGGGTCATTGGCTCTCCATCTTCATCTTGTGCAGTCAGGAGAATATCTATGAAGTCAAGGCGTCTCCTCTTACCATTAGTCTCTTTACCCTGAGGATGTATCAAATATAATATCTAATATAAATAATTAAAAAAGACACCAAAATGTGTGATTTTAATCATTTTTTTGGGGTCTAATTTTTTAACATTTTTTTAAAATTTAGAGTTGTTTTCCCCCATTATAAAACTTCAAGAGGCAGACTTTTGCCACCTTAATGTTGATACTTAAGTTGAAACACATCACAATATATCCTGCAGTAAGATTAAACAATGAAAGAAACTTTAAATATGTGATACAAAATAGTCTGCAAAGATTTCAAAGTTCCATACCAGGTTTCCTTTCCTCTTTTCAATGACATCCTCAGCCAATTTATGCACATAATCGCAATGCTTTTGGAATGTTTTTCCATCAGAGGTTGAATAGAAAATCATGTCTGGCCATAACCATGGGCTTCTGTGTTTTTATGAATACAAGGGAATTTCACAGCGGAGCATGACTTTTTCATTCAGCTTTTATGATGCAGGTTACTTTTGAGAAAGTATAAGACTCATATTTAAAACTTTTTTTTATATTGAAAGGGATCTATTTATAAGTAATTGCTTTCAGAGACATGAATGGCATCAGACAGTACAGACAAGTAAAATCAGTCCCTTGTAAATTCTTAAATACCAAATATCCTTTTTCAATTTGCTGCCTCAATAAAAGACACTACTATTTAAATTTCAAGTCCTTCATGTTATTTTTGATAAATAAAAAAAGAGTATATAGCTTGCATTTTGTCACTTAGATGTGATAGTTTCACAAAATGAACAAATTTTTAGAAATCGTGCAGAAAATGTCACTGACAATAAAACAAATCAAAGAAAAAGCATTCAGATCTATTCCTTTCTACTTGTACAAAGTAAAAACAAGCATATTCTCTTACATTTTAAATTGTTTTTCTTTCCAATTCTCAAAAGCTATACAGCTTTTAGGAGGCAAATGGCTGGAAGGGAAAAATATGCACATTCATAGTTTTGCTTGCACTTTCAAATCATAAATAAATATTACCTTGCTCTTCTGGCCCAAATGTGAGATAACTCTGCTACTGCCTTCGAGTAGGGATGGCTGCAAACAAAATTGGATAGCATTTTTAGCTTTATGGTGAACAAGATTTTGTGGTATAAGGTTGGCATAAATGCCTCATTTGAAAGAATCCTGGAGTTTGAACCTGACCTTTCAATTTGTTTCTTTGAACAAAATCATCAGGTGACATTTTAGGCCTTTGGTGAACAAGATTTGGTGCTATACCAAGGTTGAGATAAATGCCTCATGAAATGGAGTTTGAACCTGACTTTGTTTCTTTTTGAACAGAGGAAAAGTACAAACTATTGCCTCAACAAAAAATTGGTTAACAACTTAAATCAAATTCAAGTTGTGAGATGCTGAAAGCATTTTGCACATAATATATGTGCATATATGTGAATACTATGTCCTAATTCCTTGAGATCAGGATTTATAGCTCAATTACTCTATCTATATTAAATTTAGCATTTGGTCTTTCTTCAACAAACTAAATCAACCAGTGGCAGTTTTCCTCTTACATGTTGTTTTTATACTTTACACTTGACTGTGTGGACTTGCACAGTTTGCTAAAGTTTGAAAGAATTTTGAAGATGCAGGAGTTTGATTGTGGAGTGATATCTCTCTTTGCATTACAGTTACAATTTTTTCTTTTTAATCTAAAATCCTAGTTCTCTATCAGAGTTTTGTAGTGAGAATTTGGAAGATTCTAATGCTATTTTTACTAATTTTTTTTTTTACTGATGCTGTTAGCATTCTTATCATCAGACTAGGACACCTCAACAGCTTCTCTTACACTTTTTGTGAATTCCTTCCACTTATCTCAAGCTTCTGCAAGGGATTTCAGTATGACTAGATCTTTTCTGATTTCAGTTTGAATTCTCTTCAGTTTTATTCTCAGCTGATATTTGTTCACTGTCTATCTTTGTGTAAAATATGATAAAGTAGCTTTTTGAAATGCTTTTTTTTTTTTGGTCTCTTCATATTACATGTGGAAAGAATCAAGGTCTTCTTTTGCTTTCTGTAAGACCCCATGATCTGCAAGTACAGCTTTGACAAGGCACAAATACATTTTCAATTTTTATTTCGCTTTACATTTTGCAACTTATGGAGAGCAGTAATTTTAATACTTATTCTATGCTAGTTTTGTGTAGATGTGGGTTGTTGAATTTTAGATTAATTTTTCCTTTTATCTCCTTTTTTTTTTTTTAAATTTACTTCCATTCACAATTTCTTTGTACCTATTTTGCTTGGTACTCTTAAATGCAGTGTTCTTTAAGCCAAAGCATATTTCAACACACAGGTGGTACAGGGTATTTGATGGTCATTGCTTAATAAGCCTGACCTTGTTATGTCATGACAGATTATTTTACAAAAGAAGAATGATTAGAGATAAGAGACGCTGACAATTGTTTTATCCTTAACTTACCCAGCACCTTGAATATCTGCCTCATAACTGAGGGAACATTTCAAAATGACTTCAAGAGTACACAGTGTCACCAAAGGAAATATATCAAAACTTTCTCCTGTCTCTGCAAGCTTGTCCAGCTTTTTCTGTGTTTGTGTGATACACGAATAGAATTTGGATTAATCATACATTTTGTTAACTTCTTATTCTAGTCCATTTTTAAAACTCAAAAGACAGAGATAGAGTTTCCACATGCTTTATGAGACCTAATCCAACATTAAAGCATACCTGAGGAGTTTTAACAGCACAGGAAATGTGAGAAATAACATGTGACAGTGTGAGCAGGTACTGATGGTTGGAATGAAAAGCTGGTGAAGTTAATCATATAACTAGATTGAATTTAAAAAATTAAGGGTATACCAAAAAGCATGAATCAATGGTTAAGATTTTCAATACCTGAATCTGTTTTGTTCTGTTTTGTTTTGTTATCCATATCCTTTCATACCACCTTAGCAGTGCTGGGACCCAGCTCCAAGGAGCTGATAAAACCTCTGGATCACAAGAAATGAAGACAGGCAGATGATCGGTCCACCATGTCTAATCTTGCATGGCATAATGAGCAATACATATTGGGTATTACTCAAACTTAAGCCAAACAATAGTTGCTGTTGCCTAGGTGGTATCTGCTCATTGAGAAAGACCAATGAGCCAGATTACAGCAGGGTGAATAGCTAAATCTAATTTGTCACATTGTTACAAATCTAAAAATAAATTGCTGGTATGGTGGTTCTACGAATCAACTTGACCTTACAAAAAGGTTGTCAGCTGCTTCATTGTAAACTTGCATGTAGTCTTTCAGAATGTCAAAATGGAAAGCCGGAGTCAAAAGTCTTCTTGAACGATACCATCTTTCTCCATTGGTTACAATGAGTCCTTCCCCAATCCATGCCACTACCAACTCATAAACACTTCCAAAGCCTCTGGACTTTGGTGCTGGTAGAAGAAAAAAATGTTGCAAGATCAAAGAATGATTATAAGCAAAGATTGAGACGAAAAAAGGGCAAGAAAACAATGTCGGTAAAGAAAGCGAGGCCTTAAAAGGCATAAAAGTGGGGAAAACAGAAGACTGACAGATGGAGAGACATGCGAAGAAAAAGATTGGTCGGCAGTCAGTCATAAGAGTAAGATGAATGACAGATGAAATAGAAAGGTAATCAGCTAGAAATTCATACATTCAGACTACACAAATTGGGCTGACTGAGATTTAGTGTCAGCTGAAATTCATACATTCAGACTACAAAAATTGGGCTGATTGAGATTTAGTGTTCATGAGATGACAAATTTTAATTTTAAGAACAAAATATTTATTGAATCGATTTTGTTTTATTTAAAGAAAATTTGCTTACAATATAAAATATTCTTTATCAAAGTCTCTAAATTGAAAACAATTGTAATCAGCTCTTTTGTCTAAAATCTTTTAAGTTAAGATCTAACCATAACTTCTTACAAGATTGTACCTGATGAAAGAAGGACCTTCTTGACAAGATCAGGGTGGTATATTGAAATAGCTGGAGTGACAGGTCCCAACCAAAAACGATGAAATTTGTAGTTAAATTTCTTCATCTGCATGAGGCCAAACTGCATTCTTTCTTCTGGAGATTTTGGGATCTGGACAACATCAAGATTGATACACCCAAACATTTTGCCGAATAATATATTGAATAAAAAACCCAAACTATTTCTAACTAAAACTGAAATTACTTTAGCTTGCTTTTATTTGTTTAATTTTAACCCTTCTCACTGAATGCATACCCTATGAGAAAAAATGAGAAAAAAAAATAACAAAAATATACACACAATCGACAATCAGAGACACAACGAAACAGACAGATGAACAGGTGGGAAGACTAAAAAAAGATATAACCATGACACAATAACCATAATATAACAGAAATAACAAAACAACTACAAATCTTAATGAGAACACAAATTTAAGATATCCTTAACACCGCTTTTCCTATTTACCATGCTTACCAAATGAGTGTTGCCATACAGAAGAGAGAAGTCTGAGAGACCCGGGAGGCTCTGGAAGAACTTGAATCGCTGGTACATTTTGCTGCCTTTCACAAGCAGCGCCATCACCACCACCCCTACTAAAGCCAAGCTCAGGATCACACTCAGGTCCATGGTCATCTATGTTGCATCAAGGTGTTTCCAATATAAAAAGGAGTGGCCTTTGTAGCTGCTGATTGCAGTAAATAGATAATTCTGTTTATGTTAAAAATCATCAAGAGTAAAGATCGGGCACATCGGACAGAAAAATAGACAAACAGACAGACAGATAAACAACAAGTTGGAAGGATGTACAGAGAGACAGACAGATAATAGATAGATAGATAGATAGATAGATAGACAGGCAGACAGACAGACAGACAGACAGACGGACGGACGAACGGACGGACGGACGGAAAGACGGAGGGAGGGAGGGATGGGTGGAGGGATGGATGGATGGATAGATGGAGAAATAGAACCAGATAGATATATAGATAGTAGACAGACAGACAGACAGACGAACGGACGGTCGGACGGAAAGACGGGGGGAGGGAGGGATGGATGAAGGGATGGATGGATGGATAAATAGAATCAGATAGATAGATAGATAGATTGATAGATAGATAGATAGATAGATAGATAGATAGATAGATAGATAGATAGATAGAT
>JBCIKM010199632.1:0-12792 GCA_039654465.1 Melibe viridis | reverse complement strand
AGAGAGAGAGAGAGAGAGAGAGAGAGAGAGAGAGAGAGAGAGAGAGAGAGAGAGAGAGAGAGAGAGAGAGAGTAAAAGAGACAAACATAGATAGCGAATGGGGAATAGACCAACGTCATCTTTTCCTTTCTTACCTGGGAGAGAAAAGAGCCCCATCCCCGCAGGGTGCAGTGGAGATGTAGAGGTGAAAGCTGACTTCGTCCTTGACCTTCAGTTTACCAGTGTGCGACCGCTCAAAAATTGGGTGGTCTGCATAATCACTGTAACTTAGCAACTGCGCATACAGAAACCTTTTTTTTCCAATGTATAGGAGAAAAAATAAAAATACGGTTGTAATTTTTGCTACTTGAGTGAACATTTTTTAAAAAGATAATAGAACCCAAGGCGATATCCGTTAAAGGCTTGTCCTAATAATTGCTGCTCTCCTTAGATTTTTTTTTTCTCGACAAATTAATTTTTTCTTCTTGAAATAATTCATTACAAAAAATAATTTAGAGGCTCACGATATTTCTCTTTTTTTCCCCCCCAAAAAAAGCTAACTCCTGAAATGGTTCACAACAGAATGAAAATCAGAAAATAATCAAACAATAAAATTTGCAACAATTAATTAAAAAAAAATTAAATTCTAAACAATGAAAACCTGATTAGTCAGTCTTCAAAATATTTTTCAGCTGCCCATGTCCCATGTCAAAAAAATTACAATGTAAACCAACTACTTTTTATGTAAATTTAAACAGTAAATACCTCATGAAACCTCGTCTTGTGATAATCTCTGCATGACAGTCATTGACCGTGTTGCCTTTGAGGCTCAACTTGTCTCCAGTGATACACCGATTGCCTGCGAGCGATTAAGAAATATAATAGATATCACAAAAGAAGAAGAAAGGAAATGTTCATTTGCTGGCAGTTTCACGTTTGATGCTCAAGACTGCAGCTTACAGTCGCTTTCATTCATTGTTGACATAAGCTCGTTGCAAGACTTACTAAGAGGTTTTGAACAGTCTGTTACAAAGAATAATCAGAAAGCCTACCTTAGTCACCTTAAAACAGTTTCAATTCCAGAGAGGAAAACAAAAACACACATGAAAAAGAAAAAAAAACAACAACAATCCTATTCATTTTCACTGACATAAACTACTTTAAATTCTTTTGATTTCCTATTAAATCATTTCAAAATTCCTCATTACCTTACAAAAAACAAAAAACACACAGACAGTGACTTGTTTTGTTTGTTATTCATATCCCTTCATACTGCCCCAGCAGTGTTGGGAGTCAGCTCCAATGAGCTGGGAAAAACTCGGGATCACAAGAAATGAAGACAAGCAGATGATCAGTCCACTGTGCTTAATCTTGCAAGGCATAATGAGTAATACATAAGGGATATTACATGATTTTAAGCCAAACAATAGTTGCGGTTGACTTTGGTGTTATCTGCTCATTGAGAAAGACCAATGAGCCGACTTATCACAGGGCATGACAGCCACTTACCAGATCCTATTGCGATCACAGAGCCCACATCCTTGGGACTCGTCTTCAAGATGAGGCCAGCGATAACTTTGCGACCTGTGAAACTCTCTGGAATTTGGGCAATAAGCTGGTTGAATTTCTGGTGTGTTAAAGCCGCCATCTTATCAAAGTGTGTCATTGATGATTCTGGTAGATTCATCTGTGCAATGAGGAAAAATTGATAAAGTATAGCAGTATTATGGCAAAGTCTTTTAGTGATAGAAAACTCTATTTTCCATATTGAAAAACCTCTTTGGCATCACCATCAAGAGCTATTATAGCCGTAAGATCAGTGGACAGTCTACACAATAAATGCTTGCAAATATTCATTCCAAGCACTAAAACACTAATCAAATCAAGAAGCAAAGAGCTTTTCAAAGCTACCGAGTGTACAAAGTTACCTCAACAAAAAATCAACACACAAAATCATTACATTAAGAAGGTAATTTTAGACAATCTGAAGCAGCTTCTGTTCAGAATCTTGAAAGACAATTTTTTCTCAAGATTGAAAAAGAGTGGATTTTTTTTCTCTGCACCCTTCATTTATACGTACTTGCATGATTTGCCCAGTTTTAATACAGCGATTACAATTTTACCATAAGTTGTGACAGACATAACAAACAATTGATGTTCTCAATGGAATCAGATGAAATAATGTCTAACTGCTGGGAAATGAATAGCAACAAAACCATTAGGGTCTCTAATCCTTATAGAGTTTAGTTCTTATAAAAACTATCCCGAGTCCTGCTCTTCAAACGGTTGGCTGTTGTTCTATGGAGTCAATTCACTCTCCTTCTAAAAATAGATACCAGGGAAAAGCAAAGGAAGCTTCATGGGGACGGAATTGAACGGATTCACTTGTTGGTGAAATTGAAATTTGAGGTTAAACTTAAAAGTCATTTTTAGCTTTTAATTTTTGTTTCAGGTACATATTGGGGATTGAAAAAAAAAAGAATTCCTATTCTTTCAGATTTTAAGTCTAGCTTCAATTCCTTTTGGTATCTGATGAAGGCATGTCACGAGATTCAACAACTATTATAATAGATTAGGGCTTCTTATCATTATCACACTTTGTTAGATTCAGCCCTCACCACATTCAGCTCCTCCTTGGTCTGGTACTCCCCCTCGGCAATCAGTATGCGGATGGCTTGTTCTGCAGCATCCTTTCGGCCATCTTTCTTGTTATGGCATGTTATGCCAGGGAAACGGCGATTGTCCAGAAAAGCTGCAATTAGAAACCTTTAAAAAAAAAAAAAAAAAAAAAAAAAAAAAACAGGAATTTTAATTCCTTGTTCAGACAGCATTAAAATTCAGATTGAAGAAGAGAAAAATCCATGATCCAAAAAAAAATTTGAAAGAAACACATATAAACAAATTGGAAATATCACACACCATGGAAGGCCCAGTAAAAGTTTAAGTTTTTCAGTGTGTATGTAAAACGGAAAAATGCTGTTAATGAGGAGGGTGAACAAAATTCAGGAAATCAAACGCAAAAATGCAAAACCAATGTATGTACAATAAAATGACAAAGTAAATAGTATGCTTCACGGATAAAATATTCCTAATCGTTTTCATTTTTGCTCTGGATGGGGTCATCTTTGAATAAAATAACAATTATTGATGAACCAAAGTGTAAAAAAAAAAGAATTCTTCATTTTCAACTTTTTCAGCCATTATTGTAATACCTATTATATTTGCCATTCAAAGTTCTCTACTTTTGCACCAAATCTTTCATTTTGTATTTCTGTTAATGTGAGAGTATTGATATTGTTTGTGAGCATCACTATACTAGGCTAAACTAAGAAAAAAAAAAAAGAAAAAACACAGAGTAATCAAGCAGACATCCTCATATTCTGTTTTTAACCATCCAGTGTATTCTTAACGTTTCTTATCACACAGTTATCAACTTACACCGGTTTGTGTGGTGGGCCTCTTTGGCTGAGCACCTCAATCTGAGCTGACATCTTGCGGGACTGGGCATACTCCATGAATGCGCTGATTGGATTTTTATTGAGGGCGGCAAAGCTCTCTGAATTGATCTGTAAGCTCCCACTGCTACTTTGGGGGAAAGGCTTTGGACCTGCAGAAGGAATATCTCTGGGGCCAGGCTATTTACAGACAGGAATAAAAATTAGGGAAGCTGTAGATTTCAAGACAAAACATGATACTGGAAAACAACATAGACATAACAAAAGCTTTCCTTGAGGTAAATCATTTTGAGTTTGGGTATTTCTGCTGCGCGAATTTGCAAAATTAAAGATAAGATATAGGAGAGAGAAACCAAATAATACATACTCTGCTAATTTTGACTAAAACATGGCACATTCGCACCTATTTTAACCGACAGGAGACAAAATATATCTTAAACCTTTTTCTATTTTTATTTGCTTAAATAAAACCAAAATGGAGTTAAAACAATAGTCACAATTATGTTTCCCCCCTGAGTGTCAATGTAGCATGCTTCCAAATGGAGTGGTGTGGTAGTCATTTAAATGTTTTGGGATACATCCCGATCCTTGTTTCAAATGGTGTTCAGATCATTCCAGGGCGGCAACAAAAATGTATTATTGGTCAAAGGGATGACACAGTGCCGTGGTAGGGCTTAAATTGAGTTATGTGGTTTGTTGGAGCAAAGCCTTGTCCATAATGCTGCCCTACCTATCATTTTTTTCAAGTTTCCATGTTACAGTTGATCTTACCACAATAAATGGAAATTAAAATATGTAGCTTGCTTAAAGTGAAGACTTAAAAAAAAGGAAAAGAGATATTGCAAATAGTGTGCTTTTAAGGTACATAAACCACAAATGATTGCTTAAAAAAGAAGCTTGTTTAA
The DNA here is from genome assembly GCA_039654465.1 of Melibe viridis. Lineage (NCBI taxonomy): Eukaryota > Metazoa > Mollusca > Gastropoda > Nudibranchia > Dendronotidae > Melibe > Melibe viridis. Next base: position 8,453 of record JBCIKM010199632.1, on the reverse strand, counting down.
CATGAGAATACCTTAAAAAACACAGTATAAGAAAAAATTAAGAAAGATATTGCAAGTGGTGTGAGTACTAGAAAAAGTAATGTCAATGTCCTTTTATAAAGAGCATACTGACCATTAGAGGCAGGAGAGGTTTCTTGCTTGGAGCAACAGGGCCTGAAGAAATGGGTGCATGAGCTACAGGGGCCATTTGGGCAGTTGGAGTCTCCAGTAAGGGAGGCCTTCTTGCAGTTGTCAATCGCAGATGTGGAGGAGGAAGAGGAAGAGTTTTAGCCAAAGGCGGGCCTAGATTTCCCTCTGTATTACCCTGAGCTGGATCACCTTTTTTATTGTCAGCTGATAGTTTTCGGTCCTCACAGAGGGAAAGATGAGTGCATCCTTGTAACAGGACGTCATCTTTTGCATGCTGCAAAATCGGTTTTGATTTTCCAATTTGTTCAGACTTGAGAACAAATCCTGGTAATGCATTGCTTACACGTTTGACAATCTTTTCTGAAGAGTCTAAAGAAGTATGAGACATCTGAGCTGATGCTGGAGGTGGTAGCGGTAATGAATTGCCCTGAGAGGCTGATGAATCAGAGGGGGGTAGGACGGGTGGTGTTACAGGTGATGGTAGCAGCCAGGGCATCAGCTTATAATTAAGAGGTGCTCTTGTTGCTTCCTGTCCAGATTTTGATAAAGAACTGTCAGAAGCAGAAGATGGCAATGGTGATGACGAAGGACAGAATGACGGCGATAGGGGCAAATGGTGAGAGGCTTTAGAAAATTGTGATGTGTTGATGGCATCATCTAAGAATTGCCCGCCAGGTCGGGTAGACTGTATCAAGCTCAACAGACCACGTCCTCTTCCTTTTCCCCACCCCTGAAGACCATCGCCCATTTTGAAAGTTGAACTCTTTTGCAGAAGAGTTTGAGGACTAGGTGGAGGGCCAGAAGGTTTCACATCAAATTTGCTTTCAGGGTCAGGGGATGATTTGACGTAGTCTCTGACCACAGGAGGAAGTTGCTGATGATGAGGGATGGGAGAAGCTGGAGAAAGAGAATTGGGTGAAGGAAGGCTTTTTTCAACACTGGATGAAGATGCATTGATATCAATGGTGTCTGACGGGGAAGAGAGAGAGCTATCTTGCCCTGAGTGTGATTCCTCGTCCCAGACTGATAACTCAACAGGTGGAAATCTGTTGGACAAATATGTCTTGCCAATCTCAGTGAGTTTTACAGAGCCAGAATCCATAGTTACAAGCCCTTTATCTTTACAAATTGCAAAAGATGTCTTAAAACTGTCTTGGCTCAATTTGGTCTCCAAAACAAGACTGTCTAGGGACAGTGTATTTGACGGGACTGACTTCAAAGCATGAACAATTTTGTACAGTATTTCTTCTCCTAAACTCTTTGGTGCGGGTAACCCCTCTTCCCAAAACTCCTCCTTATCAGTGGCTTCACTATCACTCATGGAACTGTCGTTAATATTCTGCATCTGGAATATCAAGTCATTTGCAGTGCTCATCATTTCTTTCATTCCTTTCAGACGAGTTTCTTTCCAGTTATCTTCATCTTCACTATCTTCATCCGAACTCTCCATATAAGAATCCTGATCTTCCTCTTCATCAAACAATTTCACTTTCACATTCTCCGTCCCAAGAAAGGCAGGAGAAGAATCCTCCCTAGCTGGAAAACTCACATCTACATCTTTGGCACAAGATGATACCGTTATGGCATCATTCTGTCCTGGAGTAAATTGCTTGTGTGGTGACGTTGGATGTTCCCTGTGGTTTCCACTTCCTTTGCGTGGCGATTGATGATAGTGATAGTTCTTTGAGATTTGGCCCCTGGTTCTGTAATGATTATTGAACACTCCTCTTCCCCTCCCATGACCCCGCACCTGACCCCAACATTGACCGCGACCTCTACCACGTTGTTCCCGCCAAGAGTTATATTTTGGTCTTTTCTCCTCACTAGGGACTGTATGTTCCACAAGGTTTTTCTGAAAATTAAAAGAATATCAGATAAGATAAATATAAGATTATTATTCCCCAATTAGAGATAGAAATATACCAGCTTACTTTTTATCCCTTTACCATTAAAAATGCAACTGAAAAGACCATTTTGATTTGAGTTTTATCAACAAGTTCTTCTACATCAATAAGAAGCAAATAGTCTGTCTTTCCGAAAGTGTCAACAGGACCAGTTTGGCTTCGAAAGGTCTTAAATTGAAACTAGGTTCAGCAAAAAGGCAATGAGTGGGTTGTGATGACCTTATTCTCAATATTTCTCCCCCCATTTTGTTGCGTCACTTCTAACCTGTAAGTCAACTAAAAAGACCTAGCATTATCTGGAAAACTGAAGAAACAGAAATTTAGTAAAGAGATCCTCAACAACTTTTATCAACCTGTGCATAAAATATCAACATTTTTTACTGATGGCTCATAAATAACACACAACTAGCTAAATAAAAAAATCTGGCAACGACTGGCGTGGCTGGTGTCTGGATCAGGGGATCATTTCCTTTCTTGTTTTAATTTTTACCTTGTTCTACTTTAAAATAAAAAAAAAAAACAAAGAAAAAAAAAAACAACTGGCCATTTGGTACTATGTCCTTGGAAAAGGCACTTTCCTACACCTCATCCTATCAGAAATGGATATAAAGCTTGGAGGTCCCCCTGGTTGTAGATCAGACATTCTTCCCTGTCTGTATCCAAAAAAATTGTAATGTACCCAGCCTACCGGGAAGTTTGTATTATCATGTGTTAGTTATATGTTGGTTGTCTACCAGGGATATAGTATTGTAAAGCGCAGAGAACATGGTGACACTTGGTGAATTAGCCCTAAATAAATGTTCATATTTAATAAAAACTGCTAGAAAATATCAAAGGTGTTTATGAACCCTGATATGGCCAGGTTTTGAATGTGCAAGAACAAACCAACCATTAACCATGTCCTTGACCTACTAGCATACAAGAAAGGCTGTCTTCTACTCATAGGTTTACTTACAAAAGATGCCTTGAAGAACATCCATTAACATTGATGCTCATGAAATTTTACTAAACTTTTGATACATTGATATAAAGGACAAAAGTCCACAATTTTATGAAGATATCAGGTACCTTTTCCGCATCTCTTGGCACATAGGCACCAGGTGCTGTGTGGTCGTCCTTGGTGTCCCGAAACATGAACGCAATGTTGCTGTCTTCCATTGAGTCTTTTCCTGACCTTGATGCAAATCTCTCTGCCCGGTGGTTATACAAATTGCCAGAGCGATCTATACAATAAAACATCTCTGCTTTGACAGGACTTCGAAAGCTAGAATTTATAACCTCTTTCTCTGTCTTTGTATACTCAAGCTGTTTAGGTGATGACTGAGGTCGACTTTTTGATGATAACTTCCAGAGCGGTGGAGATGGATTATATTTTTCAACAGTCCCTTGCCTCAGCAAGTCATAAATTGTGGGATTAATTTCTTTACTGGTGTTATAGTTGCAAGCCTTAGCAATGGCCAAAGTCTTCTGTGGGTCCTGCTTTTCTGACAAGAACTGGATGATCCTGTTTTTCAATTCCCCTTCCAATATGTTGCGATCCTTGGTACTAGAACTTTTGCTTTTGCGGGACTGAAAAATGTTTAAAACATTGTACAAAATAAGAATTTTTAAATAAAAAAAAAACAACAAAGGCTTCATAAAAACTAACCCACCAAAAAATTCAAAAAGAGTAGAAATTTTGGGTAGAAAAGTAATCAGATATTTACAGAGTTTGTTTCCTATGGTGGCTATTTTTATTTGTGCCATCTGCACAGAGAACTTTGTTTTAACTCTTTCAGGACGGAAAAAAGTTAAGGTGTGGACCGAATTCATTTTTTACCGCCAGCGTGAAATTTGACTAGTGTCACAAAAAAATGGATTAAGTAAAAAGTTCTGGCTCAAACTAAAAACTTTATGCATCAATCAAAAGGAGAAAGGCTAGAGAATAATACAATATAGGTTATATAGCACTTGATTATCATCCTCAGTGTATAATGTGCCATTCATATGGGTCGAAAATAAGAAACCATGCACAAAAAAAGGTAACTCACCACTTTATGATCACTTTTTGACCCACTGCAGTATGTTATTTCTGTTGTGCAGCTCCCATGATAAACACCATTTATTTACAAGGCAGAAAGTTTTTAGTTTTTGAAAATTGATCGATATTTGACAAAGATATGAATATTTTTGTAAATTGTGGGTGATATTTATTTTTGATTGTACATTTGCTGATTGTGTGAACAGTCCAAGAAATAAGAAAATACCGATATCAAACAACTTTCAAAACACTCCAAGTTGCCGGTTTGCGTTTCGTTTATTATCGGTCACACTTTTATAATAGTTATTTGGAAATAAAATTAACAACTGAGGGATTTACGAAACAAAAATCACGACCCTTAGATTTACCGATACATTGGCAAAGGGAAAAAAGATGGCGAAAAATTACCGATGTATCGGTATACGTCCCGAAAGAGTTAATACTAATACCAACAATAAATAAAGTTTTTTAGAAATTTGAAATTTGTTCATAAACAAAAGCCTATAGCTTTTGTTGTTGAGCCTTTTCCCCACATAGAATTTTTTCATAGCTTGAAATGTGCATCAATGAGATTCATAAAAACTGCCATTTCAACTATATGAAATAGATTATAGATTTAGATGTTGCCACCAAGAAACAATCTAAGTGAGATCAGTTGTCAATTTACCCAAGCACAAACTGGTCTGATACAACAACTCGGGTGCTAATGACAAATTCTCCATTTTGTTTTCTTTCCACTGCTTACTCAAAACATGTAGTAAATCAGCCAAGCTGGTGACAAAAATGAAGTCAAACTTTGATAGTGACACAGTATGTTTGCACATCACCATTACAATCCCTACATGCCAAATCCAGAATGGAGTAATACATAAAATGCATTAGGCCTAATATTTTCAAAACGTGGCAAACAGATGTCAAATTGCATTCTTGCGAGGTTTCATTCTTTAAAATAAACTAACAATACAAAATGGTTTATTGTTTCTTCTAAAATATATATTCAAATAATCAGAAACTTAAAAAAAAATTTCACCAGATAACAAAAATTCACTAGATACAACTAAATCTCTTGTGGAAACCAATCTACTTTGAAACATAAATTTAGCATATTTGCAATCTTTGGGAAATAAGCTTTCAAAACATATAAACACTATTGGGTTATTTTAATTAGTGTGGTCACCACAGCATAAAGATTAAATCTTGTTTTGACTATTGGCAGACTCTTAGATGTACCTTGAGGAAAAACCCATATATTTTGCTCCAGAGTAAATCAGTTAAAACAAGTATATTTGCACATTAGTGGAGAATTTAAGAGAAAAACCATGCTCAAATGTGTTTGCAACAGCTGTTTATCTAAAAACAGGTCTTTCGAGACAATAACAAGCTGCAAGAAATTTTATGCCTTTTAGCAATCCCTTATTCAAACAACTGATAAATAAATGAAGATAGAAAACCAATCAAGTTTATGGACTTCAAATATGAAGAAGATTGAACAAACAGTTTTTCTACAGTGATGTCATTTTTATGATTAATATTAAGTTTCTTTAAAAAGCGAGGCTAATTTTAGTTCGAAAGAGTGCATTAAGAAAGATGAGTCTTTAAAACTTTGTACGTTGTTTGTTTATTTTTTTGGCTCACCGGACAGGAATTATAATAAAGGTTCAAAATAATAAAAAGGTACTAACCAATATTTTTGGATGATTTACAGCAGCCTCAAGTTTGTTTTTATTATTGGCTCTGTATTTCATTTGTCCATTTTTAATAACTCTCACTTTGCCTCTGTTAGAGCCAGGAGTGACTTTTTGAGACATGTGGAGTCTTTGCCGTTTTCACAACCTCTGTTCAACCTGGAAATTGGAAAGGATGGATATAAATAAAAACTGTATTTCTCTTATGATCTGTAGCCCTTCACGGCTATACTAGGATTTCTGCAACAAAGTATCTGGAGAACTAAGGAGGCTCATACATTGATCAGTCGGATGCAGAGTAAAATCGGAATCAAATTACAGTCAAACTAGACACACTGCTTAAAAAACAATGAGGTAAATTGTTCAATAATTTAAGAAGTAGCTAAAAGCAAAGTAGAATCAAACCAATCAAGTCTAGAAGAGAAAACATCCTTACAACTTTGAAACAGCAAAAGAGTATCTAAAGGTAATAGAGTCTGTGTGCTTAGTAACACTAAAAACTTCATTACTCAATATGCCACAAGCTATATCTTGCTGACTTTTTATATAAGACAAATAAATGACATTCTTTTATTTCATCCGGCTCGTGCTTGCTAGTAGAGTGAAAGAGAGAGAGGTTGGATGGATTTTCCAACACGAACGAAGATAACACTCATGAAAACGCAATCGCTTACACGTGCGAAACCGAAAGCAAGATAAACATCGAGGTGCGATGAAGTGCAATAAGCAATCAGTTTCGAGTTCCAACAGACAAAACCGAAATCATTTCTGAGGCTTATTATGTTGCTTAGGTAGATGAGAAGTAAAGAAAGATAGGTCGAGTGACGTAAAACCTATTTCAGAAGACATTGCAATTCATACCATCTTTTTCCCGTTTTTACAGCTGACATAAGCGTTTTAGAGTTTTTTTATAGTAACATTCCTTGTCTATCGTCCATTTTCTGTCATTATTTGTTTGTTTGATCGAGGTTGTGCATTTCTGTGTCACTCCAGTGAGTGGCCCAATGGTTGTCCCGTGTCCCACCTTCGTACCTGGCAATCCAGGCAGCCTTTTTTTTTAAAAAAAACGATATTTGGCAAGGTTACGATACCAGCCAATCTGGACGGTAAAAACAAAAGGTCAAAATTTGGATATCTATCACTAGGAGGTAATTTTTAACAAATTATGAATCATTTGCTAGTGTACCAGACATTTAATCATACATCATTTCATACATGTAAGGAGATAAAGTGATGCGATTTATAATCGACTACACGGATCCGACTATTCTATTCCCACACCCTTACTATCATTTTTTTCCAGGAAGTCGCTCCTTATTTTGTTGGTTTCTTTTGTAAACTGGTGAGAGACCTCTGCAACAAATTAATTCTCTTTAGAGTAAAAAAAAAGACTTCAAATGACTGAGATTCGCCAAGAATGCAGTTTGATTTTCTGTGCCGAAATGACAGCAATTCTTAAATCATAGCCTGAAGAAGAGCTCCAAATGCCACTACTGGCTCAGCTCTTCAAAAGAAAGAAAGAAGAAGAAATTTGGACCGTAAAAAACAGATCTCCACTCTAAAACTACACTATTCTTCATGCTATTGGGACTCAATTTGCTCTTGTTCGGTCTGACATACACATCGACAGAGTAGTGCTCAGTGCTCAAGTGTTAAGGAGAAAACATATATAATTTTTCTTATATTTCTTTAAGTTCACTGACATTATCTGTCTGTTTAGTTTGTTATTAATTCAATTGGACTATTATTTTTTAAGTCTAATTCACGGATAGGGGATATGGTTTTTTTTAGCATCTCTCTGTGATGCTGATGTGTGTATTTAAGTATTGTTATTGTAAATGATCGTTCTTCTAATCTCTCTCTCTCTCTTTCTCTCTCTCTCTCTCTCGCTCGCTCTCTCTGCGGGCAGTTCGTGGAAGTTCTTGGTGGGCTCTTCTACTTCTGTTTCTTATTCTTTTACATTGAAGCTACCGTCTTACTCCCCCCCCCCCCCTTTTTTTTTATGTCCATTTTTTTTTAGTCTTGTTTGAAACTCGGTGGTCATCACTCATTTCATGCCTTCTGCGGGTTTGATAAACGTACTGAGTGCTTTTGTACACAAAGGGGGTTTACAAATCCTTGATCTTCCTTAAACATTAGACTTATGAGTGATGGCCATTGCTTTTTTTTTTTCTTTTCTTTTTTTTTTGTTTTTTTTGAAGGAGAGATATGACATTTTGTGTCATTGTAAATAATCTCTCTCTCTCTCTCTCTCTCACTCTCACTCTCTCTCTCTCTCTCTCTCTCTGTTTCTCTATCTTTCCCTTTTCTGTCTATCTGTCTGTCTGTCTCTCTCTCTCTCTCTCTCTCTCTCTGGTGTCCATATGTGTTTTGAGAGATTTATTTTGTTGTGTAAATCTCTCTGCTGTTTGTGGTTTGATCTGTTCCCTCTTTTGAAATCATTCCATCATCTTACTTTCCCCTGGGCTCATATATGACCTTTGTGTGTCGTGGGGACCTAAAACCACCAATAAACACAAACAAAACTCTCTCTCTCTCTCTCTATTTTTTTTTCCCTTTTCCGTCTGTCTGTCTGTCTCTCTCTCTGTCTATCTATCTGTCTCTCTCTCTCTCTCTCTGTTTCTCTATCTTTCCCTTTTCTGTCTATCTGTCTGTCTCTCTCTCTCTCTCTCTCTCTCTCTCTCTCTCTCTCTCTCTCTCTCTCTCTCTCTCTCT
>JBCIKM010199522.1:0-12794 GCA_039654465.1 Melibe viridis | reverse complement strand
TCATCATCATCATCATCATCTTCTTCTTCTTCTTCTTCTTCTTCTTCTTCTTCTTCTTCTTCTTCTTCTTCTTCTTCATCACAATCATCTGGTTCGTTCAGGCAATGAGAATGCTACTTCTCCTTTCCCCAAGATCTAGCACTCTCGTGTTGTGTAATGGGTTATTACATCATCTTTTTCCAGTCTTATTCGTTTAAAATTCAATTTCGTTTATTCATATTATTGTCTATGTCATTATTAGCCGTTTCATGTGACTAGAACAAAGGAAGCCGTATATATTGATTTTTTTATTATTTTCCTCTCTCCCTTTGCCCAGTACGGACCACGACCCGGCGTCACCGCCCCCACCGTAGAACTGTCCGAGAACAAGAGCAGTCTACGCCGATCACCGCAGGATGAAGAGGTAAGCATGTGAGGAGATGCAGCAACTAGTCAACTCTCTCGTACTGCAGCTTAGGATAAAGTTAAAATGAACAATCGTTTAATTAATTACCTAATAAGATTAATATGAAGTGTATAACATTATATCATTAGGTATTCAAAGGTCATTGACCTTTTTATCCTGTCCTTCATCGCATACACCATAACCAAAACCACATCAGTATGAGCAGTAAACAGAAATTGGGGCTCCACCACGACTAGAGCTGGAGAGATTGTTTGTTGTGTTTGTTTTATTTATTTTATTTATTTTTATTATTTTTTATTTATTTATTTATTTATTTATTTATTTATTTATTTATTTATTTATTTATCTGTATGTTTTTTTTTCTTTCCGTCTGTCTTTTATTTTGATGGGGGGGGGGGGCGGGATCGGTTTCTGTTTCGTTTGTCTACGCCTGTATGGAAACGCCGAAGAAATGTAATTCTTGAAAAAAAAATAAAAAGAAATATGAAATACTTCCACATCCACCCGCATCAAAAATGACCAGAGAAAACCCCAATAAACAAACAAACAAAAAAAGAAGAAATTTTTAAAAACCAACCCCCCCCCCCTCCCAAAAAAAAAAAAAAAATAGAGAAAAAAAAAACCAAGAACAATTCAAAGTAAACAATAAAAAAGAAAATAGAAAATCAAGACAAAAAAACAGTCAAAATTATCCACACCTTTGTCATGATATTTAAGATGTTGAATGGATTGAGATGGGCTGATCCAGTATATACTAATACTATATCTGTAGTAGCAAAAGTTTTATTCGCACGGACACCGAATCACACAGAGTTCTATGGTCACACAACCTGACGTTATCTCAGACTATCTCCCACTCAAGCTATTCAAAAATTTTCTTTGAATCTGATTACTGATTAAACTGCATAATGCATAAACAGTGAGCTGTCATTATTGAGCACACATTTGGAGGAAAATATTTAAAACCTGTCTAGCCATCAAGACAACTTTGTATGTAAGTTTAAGAAACATACGTATTTGTTAAAAAAATAATTTACCTAATTTCGTCCTTTTTTTTTTTTCATTCCTGATGCATGATCAGCACTACTCACATTTTGTCTAACTAAACAATAAACAATAACTTCATACATCCAGCGTTATACGACAAGTTATTTCCAATCAATCAGTCACACTCTCTGAAGCATAAAAAGCGCAACTAAAACTTGTCTTTGATGATCAGAACGGGGAATTTGACTTGAAAAATCACTTTTCACTCAGTTCCATTAAGAAATCAGTATTTGGACCACATTAGAATGATAAACTAGCATAAAGCCCAAAGAACTGGTTTAAAAGGCAGGTCTGAATGGGAAAAGAGGAGGCAAAAGGTGGGGAAAGGTATAAAGGTGTTTATTGCTGGTTTTAGCAGGTCCAATTGGTCTCCTAGACAAACTCAAACCTAAGACCTTTGGATCATAATCATAGCCTTATCAGAATACTCAGCAATGAGATAACGTACACGGCTGGCAAAGTTCCGTAAGGTTACAGTACAAGTTTACAGGGGAGAGAACTTATCCTGATGGACCGTGGCAACCCTTTCAGGAATTTTTTTTCTTTTCCTTTGGTATTTTTTTTTCCAGAAGGCTTCTGGAAGGCAAGGCTTGGTCAGATCTTATGAACTCTTATTTTCAAAACAGTGCAAGTTTATCTGAGAGACTCAGAATAAAAGATTGACACTCACTCGATCTCTCCCAGGATATGAGAAATGTTGAGAGGACTGTGAAGATTCTGCAGAGCCTCTTTATAATCCGCCTGTTGAAGCTGCATGTGAAGGAATTTCATATGTTCATCCTGAAATCAAAGTTGAAGGTTATTGAAACTTTTTTTTCTTCTTACACACACCAAGGCAAAAATATTGAGAATTTTTTTTTTTTTTTAAAGTTCTCTTTATTTTCATTAAAAAGAAGGCTGAGATGGTATTTCCATCAGCAAATATCAGAAAGGATATATCATAGGATCAATGAAAACTTTAAAAAAGAAAAACAAAATTAATCGTACTAATGACAATATATTAAATGTCAACTATGTTAAGGGAAGAACAAAATTATGCTTGAAGATGTAGCGCAAGATGGAAAACATCATAAGAATCAACTTTAAAGGAAAGTATTCAAATTTGTTGGGACATTGAATTCTTCGAAGGAGGTGTTACTGGCAAATCTTCAAGTTCATGAAGTTACATCTGATATGTGGAGGAAGAAGAGGGACATTTAGTAGAATTTGGAAGAGACTATACATAGCTGCCAGTGGGGAATTTCAAAAAAGGAGGAAAACTCCCCAAAAATCAGGAAAAAGGATGAATTTAAGCAAATATTAAAAGATATAACATGAGTTCTATCTAAAACGCTGGGCATATCGGAGAAGCGGACAACTGCGCAGAAAATGAAAATAGCAGAAAACCATTGATTAGTGGAAATCTGGGAGGTATAACTATAACTTGATAAGCAGCTTTCCATACATGGGGTATTTTACATACATGGGGTATTTCACTCTTGATCATGTCAGTCAGTTTGGTCAGTTTGTCCAGTGCTTCCACCTGCTGGAGGAGGGTCTTCATGAAGGGGCCGCAACCCCGGCAGTAGGCCTCCAGGATCAGGCCAAACCGCAGTTTGATTGATGTCTGATGCATCTCAGACCTGAATCACACACAAAATTATCCCAACAGGAAACATTACATGTATGTATAGTAATTGAAATCAACTTGTACTATTCAGTTTACAATTTTGAATTTTGGGTAGTCACTTAATTTCTCTTGCGCACTTCTGTTCATTTCTTGTCAGGCTTACCAAATATATGAGATTTAACATAAAGCTGAAAACAATGTCAAACCTCTTTTTACAACACAAAACATATACCACCATAAGTATTACAACAGTTGAACTTGCCTGAGACAAAAATCTTCTCCTTGTTCAAACTTGATGAGTTCTTTTATCTTTAAACTATCTGAGACAGAATGTTCTCGACAATCCCTTTCGATTCATCCTGCAGACTGTATGACATTATCATTCTCCTTCTCCAATTATATTTGACTGCTGTTATTACTATTCCTTGTAAACTCTTTGACTCTAGGGTATTTCCAGACTAAGCTAACTTTGAGCCTTCTTTTATGATTTTTCTCTCGTCTCTCTTAAAGTTATTCGCCAAAAAAAAACTTTCCACTGTGAATCTCTATGTCCACTGTTAACTTCTCACTTTCTTTTCCCTTTAGAGTATTTTTGAAATGCTATTGAAGATTTTCCTTAACTTAAGTCTAAAACAGTGCCTCAATCATTTCAGTCATTCAATAGCTCCTGGCTGTGTTTTCCCTCCAGGCCTTCATAACTTACTATCATTGAGATTTAGAAAAGATATCAATTAACCAAACTCTGTTATCACAAGGTTTAGTTAACTTTTTCTCCATGATTCAAATCCAAAGCAAGTAATATTGATTTTAGAATGTTATCATGAATGAATGAACAAAGTGTCAGGACATACTTGAGATGCCAGAAAAACGCATTTCCGACTCTTTGGCTCAGAAGGCTCCTCTTCAACAGGAACCGGGTGATGGGGTTATCATGGTAGGGCTCATATTTAATCGCCTGTCAATAGGATTTCCAAAATTGAAAGAATTGAATATGTATTCCTAAAAGAGCATTGAATGGAAAAGTTTTATGAGTCATTTCACTTATGATTATAAGAATATTTCCTCTCTCCACAAGTATCAAGAGATAAGTTAGTTTGCTTTTATTGGCACTATGAAAAAATTACTAAGATTAAATGCTCAACTTGTTGACATTTTTAAAATAAACATGAAAGGACTCTTTAAATAAATTGATATAACAACAAATTCCTCAACAATATGGTGGTTGAGGGAGAGGGAGGGGGGCTATACAACTTACCTGGACTAATTGCAAAAGATATTGTTCTAGCTTATCATCTTTCAACCCTTTGTCCAAACATCTAACAGCAAATTCTCGAACTCGCAGATCCATGAAAGAGCAGTCCAACAATTCAAGTGCAACCTCAGCCTCAATGAAAGGCCAACGTCTCAGCAGCAAGTAGAACTATGAGTTGGTATTGAAGAAGATAATGTATTGTTAGAATCTTTCCCCTGAAGTGGCATCACCTTTACTGTCAACTGCTTTTGTAAGCTTAAGAGAATCTCTAGTTGTTGTAACATGAATAATCTGTTTAACCATGCACTACAGGGTGTACTTTTATAATTCCCCCCATAAAGAATTAAAATTGCACACAAAAAAACAAAACAAAAACAAAAACAAACAAAAAAAACAAGATAAAAACTAAACACCCAGTCTTTAGCAAAAGTTGGTAAAATTATCTAAGTTCAGTTGGTACTAATTTGTTTGTTTGTTTTATGGAGGTTTTAGGGCCCCACGACAGACGAGGATCATAGAGGAGCTCAGAGAAAAGTAAGATGATAGAATTAGTTAAAAGATGGAACAGATCAAACCCCATTATTATAATTATAATGATTATTATTATCATCATTATAATTATCATAATATTTTTAAGCCGCTGTGATGTTTGTCCTTGAGTCTCTGCACACCAGACAACCGATTAAGACACACCCACCTGTGCCACACATTCTCGGTCCCACCACTTGACAGCAGACAAAAGCTTTGGCAAGGATTTAGGAATCTTTAAACAGGTTTCTCTGTTCAAAAAGACGCAAAGCATACAACAACAAAAAATACTGAGCGTTTGATTGTGACTGAAGAAAAACAACTGTTCATTATTTTCATGGCTGGCTTCAATATTCATTCTTCATTTACAGCTCGTGCAATGTACATTCATCACTTTGTTTCCAGTTTTCTTTACAATGGGTAAAACACCCACAGTATAGGTTTTCAGTTTTCCTTTAACACTTATTTGGCTGATTCACAAAAATCAGGGAGAAGGGTCACGGAAAAAGTACTTTTAGAGCTGTGACAGAGAAGAAACGAAGCCATGAAAAGAAAAGAGAAGAATAGGAAAGGTTGAATACTGTGGTGTGAGCCTTGGTTATCATTTACTTTGTTTTTTAAGGGTGTTGGACAAAACATCAAAAAAGAGCAACAAGACAAACTCTTGGAGTGAATACATGTCATAATTATTTCAATCAACTTTATTGTGGTGGGAATATAAAAAAAGAATGCTAATACGATTTTCCATCCAAACGAGTTGAAGAAAAGGTATAAGATATTTTGGGGAGAATGTTGAATCCATTTAAAACGGCACTAACAAAAAAGTATCCTTTTAATACAAAATCTATTTCTTCCTTTTTTTGGCCTACCACAAGGTGTGCCATGAAAGGAATCTCCCAGCATGCTATTTGTCAGTAAAAAAAAAAAATGAAACCAAGGTAAAAACAAAGGGTTTGGCAACAAAGAATGAATAGAAGAATACGTCTCATAAAATATGACAATTTCTCACCTCAATTTCCACAGCAAAGTTTTGTCCTGTTCTGATATGTCTGACAGTGGATCTTTGGCAACAATCTCTTCCAAACCAGCGAGCTCTTGTTCTGTTACAACAGGGGGCTGAAAGTTACAATAATAATATAACAACAGGTTAAGGACAGGCTAAGACAGTTTATACTGACATGTAAATGGAGTCACCCCCACCAGGAGTTGGCAAGCTACAGCACACACCCACATTCTAGCACGGTCCAGTGGTACACAGCTGCATCAAATGGAATAAAAAATATCAAGCACAATTGATACATTGGTTTGAAATGTGTACAACATACGCAAAATCCTAGTGCACTGAATAATGTTATGTAATAAGACATGAGCGTATAAATCCATATTGGAATCCTCTATGCTCTTAAGGCACTTGAAAAATGGTACAAAAGATAAGTTTTAATTAATAAAATCAAGTCACACCTTTTGTGTTCATATATGGTCTGAGCATTAGCTTCATATGATTGTTTGCTAATTCTGTAATTTTAAGCTGCTACAATGATGACACTCATAATGAATATTAATACATCAAACTTACCAAGACAACTTGCTGGGATTCTCGCTGATTGACTTTCTCCCCTAGAGCTTCAAAAAGATTGTCTGGTGGATAGCTGAGAGGATGCGTGAAGCGATCAAACTCAATCTCTAGACAAGGACCATCTTTGCTAGGATTAGAACCTGAAATAAAAAAGGGCAAAAAAACCCAACCCCAGCCATCAGTAAATCTTGTCGTGAATTTATGTCCTTTAAGATTCATGAGCATGTATTGTAATAGTCATGACTGAGGATGAGTGCTTTGAAAATGCTATAAAATATCATCATTTAGTCATCAAGTAAAACTTTTTGTTTTCACACATGATTGAAGCATCAGCTTTGTATGATTTTTTTGCTAATTCTGTCATTTTACACTGCTTTGCCCCCCCCCCCCCTCCCCAACTAAATAAAAAAAAATAAAAAAAAATTTTCATCCTTGTTTGAATAACAAATTTTTTACTCCCCTGGAATATGTAAAAGATTAAGTTAAAAGAGAGAACAGCTTCAAAACAGACACCAGTCCACTGAAAGATTACTCCTGCTCCTCTATTTCTGAGAGATCCGTTGACAGACCCGTCAGTAAAGATTCTGACCCAACTGCTTTGTGGATAGCATATTTTATCATTTTCAGAGTTTTGTCCTTGAGATCTTTGTCTTCTTTGAAATGGGAGATCAATACCCTCCTTATCTGAGTAGGCCACATGAGAAAGAGCTTGTCCTTGCAGGATCGTCATGTCTCAAATGAACACCTCATGCTCTGCATAATTTTCAGTCACTGGTTCTTAAAATATTGTCAAAAATATCTAATTACTCATCACAGAATCTCCTAAATAATGGAATACCTGACACAAATATGAAAAACACAACACTTTAAATAGGCAAAATTGGTAGCAGACTTCTGTGAAGCCTTGTTTGAGAAGTCCAGTAAAGAACAAACAAAAAAACAAGAACAACAAAAAACCCAAACAAAAAACAACACACAACCCCCCCCCCCCCCCAAAGAACAACAATAAAAAATAATAAATATTTTTTTTTTTAAATCACTCCTGTAATGTCATAAAATTACCTGTGATACCAATTGGATTTAGTAAGTCATCCATGCCTTTTGGCATTGACCATAAATGGAGACTGAATTTATCCATGAGATGTCTCTTATTGAAGTCAAACAGCTGGAGGTTTCCCCAGGCAAGAGCATACTGGTCCTGGAGAGTCATGTAAAATGAAAATACTTAGAAAGACCAACAATCTGAATGTACGATAAAAAAAAAAAAGAGATTAACATGGCCATAATTTTTCATCTTCTTTCATGTGCCATATCCAGTGGAAACAAAACATTCCGAAAGGACTACCATAAGCATGACTAATGATGATTAACATGTCAATTTTTTTTTTTTACCTTCCTATTCTTTTTCTTGGACTCTGAACAGATTGAGATGCAAAGTCTAGATGATCTTGGCAAGTTTGGGATGTGCAAAAATTCCATCCATTCTGCCCACCTCGGGTTTGATGAATCAACAAATTTTGTGTTTTTGGCCTCGCACAGGGCTTCAGTTCCATGATATATACACGCCCGGACATAAATCTGATAGAATAAAGAAACCATTTTTTAGTCAAAAGACATAGTTACAGAGCCTCGAATCAAAGCTACGGGATTAAAAAAACAAAGATCAAACAAAACAACTGACAGCAAAGTCAGATTCTAAATATCAATGCATCATTTTGTGATAATTGGAACTATGCCCTTTGTCCAGTGTTACGCTTCTGAATGAGGGGGTAACTTTCTTCTGATGGGAATACAACTGCTTGCCCTCTATGAAATATGTCATTTTTATCATTAACAATATATTTTATGGATTGACAATACATTTACTAATCTTAAAATGGAAAAAGAAAGACAAATGACCTACTGCAGCCTCCATAGAGAAAACTTGAATAACTTGCACATACCTTGCCACATTCTTTGATGTTGACATATGTGGCACAGTTGATTTTGATTCTTAAAGCTGCTTGAACATCCCACGTTAGTTGAGTAGGCTGGCTATTTATTTCTGCTAAAGCTTGAATACCTACAACAAACACACAACACAGATTTTATTCATCATAGCTTCTCATGTTTGCTGGACTTTAACAAGAAAAAAAAAATTAACAAGAAAAAAAAAAATTACCAGTCTTCATATTTCTATTGTGGTTTCTCATTGGTTATATTCACATAAATGTAAAAAAAAAAAAAAAAAATTAAAAAAAAGAAGAAAAAAAAGAAATTTCATTACGATGGAGAGTGTGCCAGTTTTATGGACAATAAACATTTATTCAATTCTCAAAGAAAGAAACAAAACTTCATCAAACTTTCACACATAAATTTGAATATGGTTTCTTTCCTAGAACCTTTGTAAAGTAAAATACTACTTTTCTCTCTCTCTAAAATTCACACCATGAATAGGAAGCCACTGACCTCTTTGCATGTAGGATGGCCATGTGAAATTTGTTTCAGGAAGTGTGGCATAAACATTTTCTTTAGTGTGCAACATGAGTTGTGGAATTTTTTCCTGAGACAGACATTCCCTGATGTACTGAAAAATAAACATTTGAAATTAAAACTGGATCATATAAAGTGAAGAACATGGCACATGAGACTACCACCCTCTTTAATCTTTTGCAGTAAGAATGAAAAGAGAAAAAAAAGAAAAAATCAAGAAAATGGCTTTAATTGTATTTCACAACTAAGACACTTGGAATGCAATGATATACTTATGGAGAGTAATCCATTTGAAAAAAAAGCAACCCATGATAATCAATGCTTAAAATGAACACATATCTTTGAAATAAAAACAAAAAAACAACAAAAGTGATGGAAAATTTAACAAGAAGCTGCGATACATCAAGAACCAATCACAGGTGTGGAAATAAAGAGGTTACTATGAGAAATGCCCTGTCATAAATTGGCTTATTGGTCTTCCTCAATGAGAAACAACCAAGATTGAGTAATATGCCATATGTATTGCTCATTATGCCAAGCACAATTAGGCATGGTGGACTGATCATCTGCCTGTCTTCATTTCTTGTGATCCAGAGTTTTTCCATACACTGCTAAGGCAGTATGAAGGGATAAGGATAACAAAACAAAAACAAATATGAGAATAGAGGCAATTATTTTCCCTTTTTTCAACCATTGTGTTTTCAATGAATAGACCCTTGGCTAAAATCTGACAGCAATGAGATACAAATTTAACAGGTAGGAGAGATGGCTTTTTGAAAATAAGGGTATCATTTTGAAGAAATAATCCTGAGTCTTAAGTTTTATCTTTAAACTGATATATCACTTGGCTGAAAAACAACAAATTAATACTCACAGAAAATAAATAAAAATCAGAAAATTAAATAAACAGACTTACTTTGTAAGAGCTGATTGAACACTCTGCCAACAAAAATTGATCACAACCACACACTTTCAAGATGTACATATGGCGATAGTCCAATATACATCGTTCTGCATCTTCCTTGCTCATATTCATTGAGCGGCTACGACGCCGGATGGTTTCAGCAATGACATCGCTCGGATAGGCATCGTGGCAAACTTTGACAGTGTACTTGGTGCGATTATTATCATCAGATACTACCCATACACAAATAATTACTGACAAATCTGTGAAGAACAAATAAAAAAGAAAACAACTATGTCAGCAAAAACGATAAATTTGGATGTCACTCTTCTGCACTAGCCAAAGTTAAAAGATTCTTACCAAGACTTATGATAAGAAAACATAATATTAAAATATATCATGAAGAAATGTCTTTGTATCCAAGTTGAACTGTGTGCACTCATTTCACAAAGATTTATACCTGAAATCAAGCATCAACAATTTATAGCAATATGAATACATACCTTCAGAAAAAACTTTGCTTTTCTCTAGTAAATGTGCAGGGAGCTCCCCAGATGATACAATGTAGGGGGGAAAGGAATACAAAGCACGCTGGTGGTCACCGCTTTCATCTCTTTTATCAACGATGTCTTTACAGACCTTTGAAAAAGAAATTGCTTTGAGTAATGCTCTACAAAAAAAACTTCTTTCTTTCTCTTCAAACATGGGGGCAAAGTAACCGTAAGCACCTTCTCAAATGTATCCATTAAAGACATCTCTTGATAGCAAGTAATCATTACAAAATGAATAAAAAAGAAAAACTCACATATCTAATTTTTGCCTGGACAGCTCTCATTGGAGATGGAGCTTATCTTTTCACTTCATTTTCCTCTTCGATTATATTACATACAGGGATAGGAAAAAATAACCTAGAATCTGAATCAAATATATTTTTTTAGAAATAATATCAATAAACCAATTAAATTAACATCATTGCAGTTAAATAGCAAAATGCAAACTTCTCTTTTAACAGAACACCTTAACATTGCAAGGTGATTCAAAAAGAATACAACAAAATCATTATGCATTTTTTCATACTATAAATTTAAAATGTTCTTAGTTTTTGACACATCAGATGTTGATTTTGCCGTATTCTTTTTAAACCACTCTGTACATTGCAGATGCAACTTGAAAGTTGATAATGTTGTATGAAAATCATTCTGAAGCTCACCTTAAGAATATTCCTCCTGAAAGTAATAACTTCCAAGTCTTTATTTTCATTGAATTCATTCACGGGTGTGCCAATGAGCATTCCTGGATGTGGGGGGAATATGAAGCAATGTTTTAAACATTAAATTATTGAGCTCTCTTCAAAAAGAATTTCAATGAAAACATTTTTAAATAGCTTTCTCATTGTAATATACAGTTATTGGCCAATGTTATGATTGGTAAGTATTCATTACAATTTAATCACTGTTCATTTGTAATTCTTAGAAACAGAAGCAGCAATCAGTACCAAATCCTAAGTTTTTAAAAGCAAAAAGCCTGTTACTTATTGTCACTCATATACCGTATTCATTCTATTACAATCCCCCTCTCCAATAAAAGCGCCCCCTCCCCCCTCCTAAATCCAGCCATCCACCATTTTCTTCCAATTCAAGCAGAAACACACTACAGCGAAACAAACAACACGCATACCTGTGCCAAAAGACCTCTGTGCACATTGTTTCTAGTTCTGAATAATACATTGTTTATGTAAGTAAACAAAGGAATTTCTCCCTAAAATTTAGGCAAACAGAGACTGAAGTGGTCAAAACTTTTATTCAAAACATTCATCTGACTTAAATCTACTGAAATAAAAGAGTAACAAAAACTTTGTAATGATTTAATGGGAAGAATTCGTTGTAAAGAATGACTGAATGGCTCGTCAAAACAAAAATAAGTCGTGATTGTGTTGACAACAAATTGTATCCTCATGAGAATGAGGCAAGTCCTTTTCGAGCACAATTACTCAGTAGCTACTGGTGAAAATAATAGGAGAAAATGATTACAGTTAACTGGCTATCTACACAGTCAGCATCACTTTGAATTAATGAAGCTTTGAATTGCTGATAATGACCACGATGACCTGATATTCTACCACCATTACGTTTATCCGACTTTTCCGACCTCCATCTAAAAATCAATACAAATTCAGACTTCCGAGGATAGCTGATTCTTCACAAGTCACATTGCGGTCTAACAGTATGGTAAAGAGGGACTGACATGATAATTGGCATTGTCAGTTTTGGTACCCAATTAGAATCACCCCCCCCCCCCCAACTTCCATCATTTTCACGCCCCCAGGGCTTCTAATAGAGTGAATATGGTACCTAAGTCATATGAAATTCAAAGCATATATCTATTAATTCTTTCTATCTACCACTATTTGTAGAAAAACAGTTATTATTTATTGTTTATTGAAACTCATACCTATTTCATAATTCAACATCTTTTCCTGCCTGTTGCCACGGGGCTCCATAATTTTCAAAATTGGCTGAAAAAGTCTGAGATCACATAATCGTCTTGTCTCATCATAAAACTCCTCTTTCATTGCATCTTGAGTAATAGCCAGAAAGATGTATGATTCTGGCTCCATCAATTTGTAATACAGAGGATATTTTTTGGCTTCCTAAATAGATAACATGAAAACAAATATACACCTGTGTGAATGTTTGGTCAACAAATATATAAAACAAAACAAACCAATTATTTTGCATTCAATCAGTATTTCTGAAAATCATCAAACCCAAACTTGGTTCTTATAATTTGACAGATTCAGAATGTTGGAAATGAAAATCAAGCAATGACATCCCATATAATAAAAGAGTATCTTTACATCAAAGAATCCCCCACGTGGTCCATCACTTTGTCGTAGTGGGGGGGGGGGGGGGGGCTTGAGTGCTGCAGTGGTCCCAAAAGCTCTGCCAGACAGGGCCACCCATACTGGATAGGTCAAAGGATAGCAGCCAGACCAGGCAT
>JBCIKM010199415.1:0-12794 GCA_039654465.1 Melibe viridis | reverse complement strand
ACAGGATCCCAAAACAAATTTTAGAATGTAAACAGCAGGGAAAGTTGCCAAGAGGTAAACCAAAGAAATTGTGGCAAGATGCAATTGCAGACATAGTGGAAAAGAAAGGTTGTAAACTTGTAAATGCAAAAAGAAAGAGTCTAGATAGGGATCAGTGGCGAAAGTTTGTGCATAGCAACTAAACCTTACACCGAAAGGTACTAAAAGTAAAGATAAAGAAAGAAAGAAAGAAAGATTTATTATCATATTTGGTATTTTATTGGCATTTCCTCATCTGTTTGTTGGGGGGTTTATTTTGTTTGTTTCTTAAGGCATAGGCATCATTTCTCCAGTTAGAGCAATTATGAGTGGAGTGGTTATTCATTTAATTGTACGAATAACTGGTAGTAGTTATTCATACAATTTTGTGCAAAACCTCCGGGACCCTTTTTGGCTCTCCACCCAGATAATAGAGCAACTTCTTAATTCCCACAGTCTGTGTTTCTGTGTAACTGCAAGAATAAACGATTAAGAAAACAAAGTTGATCTTGTCAATTTTTTACGTTTACAATTTGTTACGTTATCGGTTCCTATCTTAGTCAATTCATAAATAGAAGGAAAATAAGTGGGATTATGTATCGCTCACAAGTCAACACAGCTATAGCCAAAGCATTAGTGTGTTGGCATAGTAAGCAGAGTGTTACAGGTTCAACCCCCTGCTAGCTTCAATTTTTTTTTTCTCCTAACATATCAAATTTTCATATGCGTCCTGTATTTTTGCGGACAAAAAGCTTTTCATTCATTTGCTAGTGACAGGTAAACCATAGGGTAGGTCACTTCAACAAGTTCCGTGATTGTTTGGGCAGTCATTTGCATGGTACACACACTGTGGCTCTGTGCCTTAAGCGGCTTTGTCTTTTCTATCTCTTCAACTGTCTTTTTATTCACTATTTTCCTCCATCCAAATTCAACTGTGTTTTTTTTTCCGGATCTTTTCATCACGATTTTCTTCCAGTACTATTGTAGGAATAACTACTATTGTAGGAATAGCCACCACTAGTTATTCTTACAAAATGTGCGGATGATGATCACTGCACAATTAATTGTTCGAATAACTTACAGTTTGTTCATACAATACTGTGCCAAACTTCCGCTCTGCGCTTGCCACAACAAGTCTCTCTCTCTCTCTCAGGCCCAGTTATTGGTACAATTGTCACTTGTGTCAATAACCAAATCTCAAACACTTCATTATCATCTGTGACAATTCGAAAACAAGAACATCTTTTACCTCTCCTCAATCTTCCTTACCCTCCAGCCCCCATCTGTTTTTCAATACACAGTCTGTGCTTTTGTATAACTGCAAGAACAAACGATTAAGAAAGCAAAAAGTTGTCCTGCCAAACATTTACTAAAAAGCGTTATGATTCCAATCTTAGTCAATTCATCAATAGAAGAAAAATTAGGTGGGATTACATATGTCTGTACCGCGCATATGCTAACATCGCTATAGCAAAATCATTAGTGTATTGGCATTACAAGCAGAGGGTTACGAGTTCAACCCCCAGCTAGCTTTAATTTTTTATTTTATTTAAGTGTGTTTGTTTTGTTTTCTTTTTTTTTCCTAATATATCCTATTTTCAAATATGTGTCCTGTATTTTTTCAGACAAGCACAATAATAGACGGAAAAACTGTTACAGTATATTCATACAATATTGTACCAAACTTCCAAACTTCCCCTCGCCGCCTGCCACAACTAGCGTCTCTCTCTCTCTTTCTCTTGTGTGTGTCTCCCCTCTCTCTCTTGTGTGTCTCTCTTTCCTTTCTCTCTGTCTCTCTCTCTCTCTCTCTCTCTGTCTCTCTCTCTCTCTCTGTCTCGTGTGTTTCTCCAATTGTACGAATAACCCCGTCCATGAGTGAAAGGAAAAGAAAACTTTTCTTACTTTTTTGTTCTGTTCATCATTAGACAATGAACTGTGACCATCCAATAATCGCTGAATTTCTGGACAAGACATTTTTGGATGGACTTGTACAGCTTTGATGTCAAATTCAGAAAGGGATCAGCTGAACAAACAGTCGTGCTACATATCATGAATCTAGAGCGTACAATATTATTACAGTGATCGCAGTATCTGGACGAGAGAGAGAGACAGAGACAGAGACAGAGAGAGACGTTAAATCGGGGCGATAATAAAGAACTTGTTAGCTATACGTTATGAAATAAATTTCCCATGCAATTTGCTGATACAAGAGTAACAAGATCAAAACGAAGTTACGGCAGAGAGAATATATAGTGAATCTTCGGTAACAGTACAAGCAACACTTATTCCTAATTACTTGAAATCACTGGAAATGATAGCTTCCAGATTCGATTCAATACACGGAGGACTAAATTTAGTTAGCCGTGATTCAATACCATTGGCTTTTTTCACGTCACCGAAGACGGGTTTGTGGCGAGGTGAGTCAATTCAATTCAATTCAAATGTTTGTTTATCGTCCGTTTTGGTTTGTACATTACATGTTTCTTAAGAATACACAGATATATATATAGAGAAACCGCAATTGGACAGGAGTGCCGATAACATCATTTGCAGTAGCAACTGTATTTGCCATTTATACCGCAAAGGCAACAGCAACTATTGTTTGGCTTAATATCTAATAATAATTATTAATACCCCATTTGCATTGCTCACTATGCCACACAAGATTGGGCACGGTGGACTGATCATCTGCCTGTCTTCATTTCTTGTTACCCAGGGTCCTGACACTTATAAGGCGGTATGAAGGGATATGGATAACAAACCAAAACAAAACGTGCACACCAGGCAAGTGTGGTGACTTTGTGTTGTAGTAGGTGGGCACAGTATTAATATGCATTTAAAATAACACTAAAACCGAGAGTGGTTCGAGCTTCAATTTAAAAACTATGCACAAATACCTGTACTCATGATCGTAGAAGTCATGAAACTGAAAACCTATAGATTAGTAATGCTCAGTTAATTTTCAAAAGAAAATGTTCTAATTTTATTGAATACTCACTGATCATATCAAAGAACCACCAGTGCATCCACATTTCACTCCAGTCTTAAACGACAAATTCTGGAGCCTTGTGCACGTGACGCACCCTCACATTACGCACACACCCCGACCCACCCACCCACCCATAAACATTATTATGTGCACACCCAATCCTCCTCACCCCCACCCCAACCCCGCCACAAATACACATGCGCTCATGCACACATACAAGTCCTATCTACAATCTCTCCATGCCACAGTCTTCGCCATCCCATGCCAATATTAGATTTTTTAAACTGTCCAAAGTTCGCTTCAGGTACTTCTACTTTGCTCTGGCAGGTCATTCAAGAACACAGCAGCTGTACATCTAACAGAGTTTTTGCCAGAAGAAGTATTTCTGACACGTGGAATATCAGCGATGTTTGTCTGTCTAAAATTATATTCATTTTGTATACAATTAATGAGGTCGTTAAGGCAATGAGGGGCAAGAATGTATACAATATCTAAACTTTTAAGAGAGCGACCAACCTCATGCGTCTTATATGTAACTTGCAAAATTACCCTACTCGATAATGCCTGTAAAGCTTAACAACCAAAAGGTATTTATCGGTCATGAAGTTAACTGTCTTTTAGTTTTGTTACATGTCCAAACTACCGCAACCGCTGTCGTTCAGTCTAATTATTTAATTAAATTCTTTTTGTCCAGTACTTTTTTCCCCGCAATACCCCCATGATACGTTATGGCATACACACTCAAACAAAAAGACATTCCCAAAAACAAAAATTGAGCGCCGTGCCTCATGCTGCACTGAGGCTTTGAATGATCTTCTATAACTTAAATGGCAGACCTAAAAAATCAACCTTGAGTTAAAATTGACGTGGAACAAGTGGCATTTTCGTCACTTCAAGGAGTACTTCGATTGAAAATCTGAGTAGCCTATGACACATAGAATTTAGTATTTCTGCCAACTTTCACTACTCAGTACTCTGTTCCACCTTAAGTTATGAGATTGAAGTGGAACAAATGGCATTTGTTTTCAATACAAGGAGTACTAGTAGGCCCACTATCCTGGCAGTGGCCAAGCGATGGGTTATGTGGCGGGAAGGAGTATTGCCAAGGCTGGTTTTTGCTTATGGGTTCACTAAACACAATACAGTTTTTTTCATGAAGTTATAGTCCACTAAATTAAAGAGACTTTCTATTCTCAAAGAATAATATTATTGAATTAAGCCATTGTAACCGAACAATGGCTATGAAATGCATTGCCTGACCAACACTCGTACAACTTCCATGATCAAGCCTAATCCTCCAGCAAGGATGAGCAAAAAAAATAAATGACTGTAAAAGTTTGAACAGACTTTATTATTTAATATTTTTAAAATTAATTAACGATTGGTGATTTACTAATTCACATGATCTCCCTAGAGTATTATTATTATTATTATTGTTATTATTATTATTATTATTATTATTATTATTATTATTTTAAGTTTTAATATTAGGTCTCATTATTATTATGCTGATTTGTGTTTTATGTTGTTTGTTTGTCCTGTTGATGAAGGGGAAACCCGAAACGTCCAGTTTAATTGTGTTTTTTAGTTCTTACGGAAGTTCACATACCCCTACCACGGTATTTTATTATTAAAGAAGAACGCCTAAAGCAAAGATTCAGTAGAAAATAGAAAAGCTGTCAATTTTGAAAATCATAATAAAAAATCGGGGACTATTTGAGACGATGTGATTAACTTTGTCATATTTCTATTATACTGCGTCGTATCCATTATGAAGTTGATAATGGGGGCGTTAACCAAAACAAACGAAGCTGTCGGAGGCCCACTGGATCTTGCTCAACATCGCTACGTGTCTCTAGAACAATGTGCCAGTTCCGCTTTCAGTATCCAATGGCTGGACGTGGAAATGCTGACGAGAGCCAATCAAACTCCGACACGCTGGGCCAGCTAAGAATAGAAAAACGTCGACAGAAATCACCGGCATCAGTTGATCCACACGCAACGTGATAGTTGAGCATTATTGTTAGATAGTAACACTTAAAGAGATTTCTTCAACGTTTTTTGCAATTTTCAAGGTATGTATTGAAAACTTAGATCCGTTTTGTCAGTGTGATATTTCAGCCAATCTTTTGCACGAATAATTTCGCAGATAAGTTGAAAGAAATGAAGTAATTTCAGGCAACACTCTTCATTCCAAAATCTTTGAGAATCCAACAAAACACCAGCTGTAAGTTAGGAGACCCTGGTTTCACGATGTATGTCCTCATTTATTTTTTTTTCCTTGGGCGACAAGATCAAAGCTAAAGGATGTGATCTATTCTTTTAAAGTGTTCTCTTCATGTCATGTCATGATATTGTATGTGTCCTTGTGCAGGTATGACTGAGAAAGTTATTCCAGATTGAGGCAATTGTTTCTGAAGGATGTGGTCTTGTTTACAGTTAAATTGTATTCATTCATTATTTCCCATAAATCTTATAGATTTGGTCTTTATTCTTCTCATGTGCCTTCTTTTCTTTTTCTTTTTTTTTGGGTGTGAAGCTTGCCAATATCACTGCAACCTGGACAAGACTTAAGTCTAGCAATGGGAGATGACCACATACAGAGATCATTACAATGCACTAATCATTGGTTTTTCCGTTCTTTCTGAACAGGCTGAGAGGTTGAGGATGAAGTCTTACACATTTATTTTACTGGCTGTGTTGATTCTCAACACATGCTGGTCATCAAATGCCAAGGAAGAAGAGGGTGATGACAAGAAGAAAGAAGTGGGCACTGTCATTGGAATTGACTTGGGAACAACATACTCATGGTAAGTCTTTTTTTCTCATTTATTTTGCTAACATTCTAAATTTGAAGATTAAGCAGTTTGAACTGGAGTGAAGTATGCTATTTGTTACTTGTAGGCATAGCACATCTTTTGTGTACAGAACAAAACTGTAGTGGGATAGAGGTCATGAATTTTGCTTTTAGTCCCTGAAATAAGTTCAAACTTGACAATATGTGCTTCTATTATCTTTTCCAGTGTTGGTGTCTTCAAAAATGGGCGTGTTGATATCATTGCCAATGACCAGGGTAACAGAATTACTCCATCTTATGTAGCCTTTACCCCTGATGGTGAACGTTTGATTGGAGATGCAGCCAAGAACCAGTTGACCTCCAACCCAGAGAACACTGTTTTTGATGTCAAGAGATTGATTGGGAGAACATGGGATGATTCATCCGTCCAACATGACATCAAATTCTATCCTTTTAAGGTAAGATTTTTTTGCGATCCTTCTGTAGTTTTGACTTTGTTTTTTTGTGTTGTGAAAGGCTTGTGTATAGGTTTTTGATGGGCTTGGGTTGGAGGGTTGTTTTTGGTTTTTTTTTATAGATTCAAGGGAGAATGAAAAGGAATATTTCCACATGATGCTTTCTTGGGCACTGTCGTGTCATTTTTATTCATATAATGGCCTCTGCATATCATTTATATTTGAACTCAAAAAGAGCACTGCCTAATAAAATTTGCTCTCCATTATAATTTGATTACTATATAGACATTAAAGATTTTCAGTTGACATTCTTAGCAAAGCCTCATTCTTTTTATTTTTAATTTTCTTTTGAACTTGAATTGTAGGTTATCAACAAGAACAGCAAGCCTCATATTAATGCAATGACTGCAGAAGGTGACAGAACCTTTGCTCCTGAGGAAATCTCTGCTATGGTCCTGGGTAAAATGAGAGACATTGCTGAGGAGTACCTTGGCAAGAAAGTTCAGAATGCAGTTGTCACTGTCCCAGCTTACTTCAACGATGCCCAGAGACAAGCCACCAAAGACGCTGGCACTATTGCTGGTCTTAATGTCATGAGAATCATCAATGAACCGTAAGCATCTGATACATCGAGGCTATATAAAATGTCATTTAGGACTCCGTTGTCTACCTTTTTTAGTTTGGTTTATTTTTGTTGGACAATGAAAGTGAATGAGAATTTGCTTTGAGAACAATTTTTTTTCTTTCTTATTATTGTTCAATTTTCTCAGTCACATCGAATAATAAGGGTGTATATAAAAATGATGATAAATGTATTTTTTTTAGGGTGCACATATATGATCCTCGAGTTTAAAATTTCAAATTTAAGACCTTCTGAACTTGAAATATACAAATAGTGTTAAGTGGTAGTTAGTTTCAAACTTATTTTACTCCCCTTTCAGGACTGCTGCTGCCATTGCCTATGGTCTTGACAAAAAAGATGGAGAGAAAAACATTTTGGTCTTTGATTTGGGTGGTGGAACCTTTGATGTCTCCCTTCTGACAATTGACAATGGTGTCTTCGAGGTGGTTTCTACCAATGGAGACACTCACTTAGGTAAGCATGGTTCTTCCCCTTTTAAAATAAAGTATTTACCAACCTTTTTGGAAGCTTACCACTTTCAACACCTTTATGGTGTTAAATTTTATAATGGGACAACCCACGAGTAGGCAATAATGACCAGTTTGCTAAATATTGCTTTTTAAAAAAAATTTCACTTGACTGAGTATATTTGGAAAATATGGTTCAAACAATTGTAAATATATATAATGGAAGTCTTCTTGATTCGTTTGCCTTAACTATTCATCGGTGAAAATATTTAATGTGCTTTATTGGGTGTTTGGTCTTTTCCTTCTTCCTCTTTTTCAGAGTACATATTTTATTTATAATTAATTTTGATCTAAATAACAGCTACAAACTTTGCTAAAGGACTTGTTTAAATTTCTCCTTTTAGGTGGTGAAGATTTTGATCAGCGTGTGATGGACCACTTCATTAAATTGTATAAGAAGAAGAAGGGCAAAGACATCAGAAAAGACAATAGAGCAGTGCAGAAACTCCGTCGTGAAGTTGAGAAAGCCAAGAGAGCTCTGTCAAGCAACCATCAAGTCAGACTTGAAATCGAATCTTTCTTTGAGGGTGAAGATTTCTCTGAGACCCTTACCCGTGCCAAATTTGAAGAGTTGAACCTTGTGAGTACAAATACCTGGACTACTTTGTACTTTTTTTTTAGGTGGTTGGTACGGATAAATAATGAAATTCAAAATAGCAATTCGTTTATTTTAGTCTTGACATTTACATACAACTACACACAACTTCCTCGGTTCTTCCCCAATGTTGTACAAAATCTCTGAAACCTTTACAAGGCAATGTGCAGCCTACAAAAAAAAAATGGTTGAAGATTCAGTGCCTCATCTTCCATACACAAACGGGCTGAAAATATTTTATTGTTGCACTTAATTTTGTCCTATTTCATCCATGAATTACAGCTTGTGAGCAATTGGATGGAGAGGAAGGGTGGGGTTGGTTGACACAAGTGTGGTTTTTTTCGAAGTCCAGTGCCTAGAGAAAGGGCTAATTAGGACAGCTTGTGAACTCTTTGCTCAAGATTTCACATCACATTCGTGTGTGGAAAGTTTGGGTCAATTCTGTCTCAGCCGTAAGTCTTCTGTTGAGTCTATAGCTAAAACAGATGGTTGCATTATTGTAAATTCCCAAAATGTTTTATTTATGCCTCTTGGTTCTGCTGGGGACATAGGGCCTCAATTCACAATATAAAGGTTGGAATTGTATTGCTATTCATTAATCAAATTTATTGCAATTTGCTTTTGATACATAATTTTTTCGTCTACAGGATTTGTTCCGTTCCACATTGAAACCAGTCAAGAAAGTTTTAGAGGACTCTGGTCTGCCCAAAGATGAGATTCATGAAATTGTGTTGGTGGGAGGATCTACTAGGATTCCCAAGGTCCAAGCTCTTGTCAAGGAATATTTTGGTGGAAAGGTAAATGTTGATATGTTTTGAGAGATATTTATTTTCTAGTGTAAATCATCTCACTGCTGTTTGTGGTTTGGTCTGTACCCTCTTTTAACTAAGTCTACTGTACCCTCTTTTAACTAAGTCTATGATCTTACTTTCCTCTGGACTCCTATGACCCTCGTGGAGCCCTAAAACCTCCTATAAACAAACACATCGAAATAATAACCCTCAAAATAATCTACAGTACTTTGGTATTGGTAAGCTGATTATCTTGTCTAAAATATAGTAAGTATAACTTAGAAATGTAATTTCTTCAAGGGTAGAAATCCGTTTTGAAGGAATAGTCCTAGACATGTATCTAATTCCTGAATGAGTAAAGTAAGTTATGTTTGAATAATGTTATAGGGCTGCCAAGTATTACAAGTGAATTGTAATTACTACTGATTAAGATGCAAATTACAATTTTCCTATTGTAATTTCACCATTCCGATTATTATGAGCTTGGGGCACCCTGTTTACGCTGAGACAAACGATGGTAGCAATTAAAGACAGTTGTGAAAATCGGAAAGACAAATTGTGTAGATTCTTCATGGTTTGGTTCTTTAACTCTGTGCAGGAACCAAGCCGAGGCATCAACCCTGACGAAGCTGTAGCCTATGGAGCTGCTGTGCAAGCCGGTGTGTTGAGTGGAGAAGAAGACACTGGTGACCTTGTGCTGCTTGATGTCAACCCTCTGACCATGGGTATTGAGACTGTTGGTGGTGTCATGACCAAGCTGATCACACGAAACACCGTCATCCCCACCAAGAAGTCACAAATCTTCTCCACTGCTGCTGACAATCAGCCAACTGTCACTATTCAGGTATATTGTAAAATCTTGATTTCCATTGCAGGATCTGAACCTATGTCCTTCAGTGTGAAAGTCTGTTGCGCAGATGGTGGAACTGACGTAATAGTCATTCTAGCAACAGGCGGCTGTTATGCATGGCCCATATCCGTGATAAAACTGCCTGTGATACTCAACTTCTTGGCTGTGCATTCTGTTCATGTGATAAAAATTTACCAACTACTCACATGGCCCTGCCTACAGGGAGGGGGTCAGTTTTTCAATATAAAAGTCACTGGTGGTTCACTTCAACAAGAAAATGCTCTCTGTAAATCACATTTCTTAACGCAAACCTGATATCATTGGAAAGGTGGAAGAACAGAGTTCAAAGGTATACTATTTTCATCTAGTTATATTTTTATGCACAAAATGTGGGCACAGTGATAGATTTTTACTTTACATGTCAAAAAAAAAAATTATTGCTCAGAGCAGATGCAAAGTGAACTCTATGTTATCATGCGACTTGTAAAATCTCATTGGTTAATGAGTTAAAAAGGACTCAATGTCAGGTGGTGTGTAGTTTATTTTTAGGTGTAAACAAGCCCACGACCTAGCCCTTACCTGCTCACTTTGTGAATCAGCTGTGGCCTACCTCAGTTAAAGAATAGCTAGAAATTGGGTTTTCCCCATGGCCACAGCCTACTGCATTATTGTGCTTAACATTTTAGAACGAGTGCAACAGCAATAGGAAAAGTAGATTTTAGTCTTTTAAATGATTTGGGTTTGTTGTTGTTTTTTTTCCAACAAGGATTGCACTGTTCTTGCTGGAAGCAACTAATTCATTCACATTTGATGATAGATAAGACAGTTGAAATGGAATTTCTTGCCCAGGATGGCATTGAACACAAGCCTTTCAGCAGCTAACACTATGGCTCAGGGTTCTTAGTTGATTTTGTAATTATAAGCTCACTGATAACAATTTGAAGATCTAGAGAATATAACTTCCCCCCGCTACTGCATTGATCAGGTTTCTGTTATAGGGCTTGTGAATGCCTGTGGTTCCAACTCTAACCAGGATTTCTGATTATGGCGAGAAGGCCCACTCCACCGTTTAAATAACCGGGAATGTAATTTAGAAATCACTTGTATTTACTGAGCCCATCGCCCAACCCTCACTTTTATCAAACAACTTCTTGTGCACCTGAATAAGTAACTAGCTTTTTCATTTTATTTTTCCCCTTGAAAGCTAAGTGAACAGTTCTTTTTGTTGTGTATTCGGTTTTGTTTTTTTTGTTGTTTTTTTTTCAATGGTTTATTTTGGTTTCAATGTGCTGCTCTTTCTTCTTTTCTTTTTTTTTTTATAAATTCAGAATACTCCTTTCTTCGATGATACCCATCTTTTAGATTGCATTGATGACTCTTTGTGGTTTCCTGATTTTTCTGAGGGTTCCTTCCTTGGACTGAGCAATCTTTGATGGTCTCAATTTCTGTCCTTACTTGAAAGTCGTTTAAATACATGTTTGATGATTCATTGGACATCTGTTTGCCTATTCGCTTGTCCCTTTTGTCTTTTCTAACATTTTTTTTACATTGGTCTCATTTACAGGTGTTTGAGGGTGAGCGTCCCATGACCAAAGACAACCATTTGTTGGGTAAATTTGATCTGACTGGTATCCCGCCTGCACCTCGTGGAGTGCCACAGATTGAGGTCACTTTTGAGATTGATGTGAATGGCATCCTGAGAGTGTCGGCTGAAGACAAGGGTACCGGCAGCAAGAACCAGATCACCATCCAGAATGATCAGAACCGATTATCCCCTGAAGATATTGAGAGAATGATAAATGATGCTGAAAAATATGCTGATGAAGATAAGAAACTGAAAGATAAAGTGGATGCCAAGAACGAATTGGAAAGCTATGCTTATTCTTTGAAGAACCAGATCAACGATAAAGAAAAGCTGGGTGCTAAACTGAGTGATGAGAACAAGGAGAAAATTACTGAAGCCGTTGACGAGGCCATCAAATGGTTGGAGAGCAACCCTGATGCTGAGGTGGAGGCTTTAAAAGAGAAGAAAACTGAACTGGAGGGTGTTGTCCAACCCATCATGACCAAATTGTACGAACAGTCAGGAGGTGCTCCTCCCCCAGAAGGTGGGGAAGAGGAAGAGGGTGAACAAGATAGAGACGAGTTGTGAGAGTGGGAATGGTTTATAGGTCATAGTTTAGTAGGGGCTTTCTTTCATGTGGGGGGGGGGGGTTCACTTTCCCATTCATCCAAAGCAGCAAGCTTAAGGGTTGCTAAAGATCTCACTTAGGCCTTGATAGGGTCTATGGATTTTTTTAGGTTGGTTTTTATTGGGTTGGGCTAACAAAAAAATTGATCTGGGAACACATTGGAGATCTATTAAAGAAGTGCTTTCTCTCTACTAACCATTGTTAGCAGAATCGGACTATTGGGAGAAATTTTATCATCCATTACGATTTGAGTTATTTTTCATTTTACACTTCTCATTTGTCATGTTTTTATCTTATCATTGTTGTGTATGAAACTTAATTTATGCTGTGCGAGGGAAACATGTGAAATGTCAGTATGTTGTGTGTGACATAAACTGCTGCATAAAATTTGTGAAGTGTGGGTGCAAACAGTTTATATTTTACAAAGATACAAGGGTATGTACCACTGTATGAGAGAGTCAAGATTATGAATTGTGTATGTGTATATATTCTGGAGAATTTGGTTGGCTACACCTGGGGTTTTTTTTTTCCCAGGACCATTCCTTTGGAAGGGACACGAATGAGTTTGTTGATTCATGATGTCACCCATTTCACCCCTTCTCATCCCATTCATTGTGTGATAGTGTAATTACTGAAGAATGCATCAGAACCTAGAGTTGGTTATTGAATTTTGATTCACTGCATTGTTGAAATAAATGTTATGAACTACTCATAGTCATAGACTTTGGCTGGCCTTTTTTATTTGTTCTGGTGGATGTATAATGGGAATGGAATGGGATAGTCCACCAGCGGTTGAAGTTATTGATTCATCATAGTGAATGATGGGTCACAAGTTAAAAATACCATGTACTTTTGCACACAAAGAGAGTCCCTGGTGGGCTCTTCTACTTCTGTTTCTTTTCTTTTACACTGAAACTATTGTCTTTCTATTTCCCCCTTTCTGTGATGTCCTGTTTTT
>JBCIKM010199414.1:0-22977 GCA_039654465.1 Melibe viridis | reverse complement strand
GGACTGCAATATGCATGCATGCATGTTGCAGAAATGTCCATGATTCAGCTCTTTTTATATTCAAGGACACAAAACTCCTTTTTCGGTTTAGTGAACTGGATAATTTAATCCGAAACAGTATACAAAAACTAGTAGTATTGGAAAAAGGAATTAACCTGGAATGGAATCAGTTTCATCGTGTTACCCTAAATAGTCTGAGAGAGAGAGAGAAATGAGGAATTGAAATGTGGAAGACTTTTGGAACACCCTGTATTTGGGATTAATAAAAATTCACAGCAACTCTCAGTGAAGAAAAAACATGATCCCTTTTAAATCTTACATTGAAGATCCTTTTTCACTGTTTCAATTTCCTCCTTCAGAGTGTTAACTGCTGATGTGTAGTCATTTTTCCTGCTGTCATACTCAGCCCTCTCCTTTTTCAACAACTGTTGATAAAAAAAAAAAATAAATAAATATGTAAATCGTCAGTAACAAGTGCTCATCGAGTTAAAAATCCAGATGCTCCTGTACCAACTTAATCATTTAAAAAGCCTGCTTCCAGCAGCCTCTACTTTTAATCATTTAAAAAGAAACTTTTCATGGCAAGGACAAAAACTAAGAACATCAAGAGTAATAGTGTAAAGTAATTATCTTTAACCTTTTACATGAACATTTTCATAATACCATCACACACACACACAAAAAAAACATTTATCAAAAACTTCCCTGGATAAGCGCAGACTTACGGTCTCATGCTGGTCATTGAGGAGTTCTACTTTCTCCAGTTGCTGCCTCAATCGTAGCATTTCAGCATCTCTTTCATCAATGGCTTCCTAAAGTGGTCAAGCATTCATTGAAAATCTCAAATCAAACAATCTCAAATTTCTCATACCCAATAAAGTCCATAAAATAAGAAAGCTCAAAACCAATTGATTTGGCACAAAAATAATGATTCTAATAAGATTTTATTCTGTTCTGAACAATATTTAAATTATCCCTGTGGAAACAAATGTGATCATGTAAACAAAATGTTGAATTAAAGATTGAAAATAGACCACAGCAATGAAACAGCTATGGCAATGTATCTGATAAGGAATTCTTGAGAGATAACTAACCAAAGTTGAAACCATAAATTTGCAATTGATACTGAAAAGCAATTATGGAAAGATGAGTATCCAAAACCTGTTCCGTTTCGCGGCATAATAATCATGAGATAAGCGACGAATTGACCCTATGAACACTAAACACTTGATCTTAATTTTCACCTGAATTCTGTGATCTTCAACCATCCCAATCTAAGTTACCTCTAAGTATTCTCTGCTTCACTTCTCATTTCCATGCTGTCTTCTTACTCTAAGTAACTTTCTAGTTATTGATCTAAAACATTCTGGTCTTCTTTAACTGAATAATTCATTTCCAGACATAACCTCTACCGTATTCTCTGAAGGTTGAAATCAAATTGCTTTGTGTTGATTTTTTATTAGTAAAGACACTTTCTCGCCGGTCAAAAAGGCTTCCATCATTTGAAAAATGTTCACATCACATCATAACAAAAAAATTCAAGCTCATTAGAAGTCTAAACTTAGAAAAAAACAATGAGCTTTTAAAAGTCTGCCACACAAAAGAAAAAATAACAAAAACAAAAACAAAAAACTAATGCTCGCCATCTATACCTGCAGCTTGCCGTATTCCTGTGTGAGGGTCCTGATCTCCTCCATGAGAGCATCATGAGCGCCTTCCATCAACTCAGTGGGTAGGCCCGAGTCTAACACGGATTCCTGACTACTGGAGTCAATGTGGCCAGACTTCTTGGGACTCAGCGATGCATCTTTTTTCGAATTTGATTTGGGTGTGGTCATCACCTATACAACAAGCATAGTTAATCATTCAGACATCAAGCTCATAAGAAAACACCAAAAATGGGTAGGGAGAGGGGGGCTGAAGAGAAAAAAAACAAAAAAAAAAAAAACAAGAAGAAAGCATGTTCATTTCTTATCTGTTTCATATGAGTAAAATATTCCAATCAGTGAAATCACTCCCCTATCCCTCTGCTCCATTTTTAATTACTTTTCCTTTCCCAAAAGTGTGAACTCATCAACCAACTAATTAAAATTTTAATGAAAAAGGCGGTTGTAGAAACAACATACGTTCATTACAACTAATTTTGACAAGTGTGTTTGCTGTAATAAACAAAAGTACCTTAAATTGATGTAAATATTACACGCCTTCAACTGCCAACAATTTTTAGAATGCATTTGGTAGCATACCAATTATACATTACTTTTTAGAATTTTTCATGCAGTGATCTTTTTTACACACTGTATATCCACTATGGTTTGTTAAAACTATTAATAATGACACTTAATTTTAGTTTTCAGGTTTCTATTAACATTTCAACAGCATTCTGCGGCCAAATGTATTGCTTAATCTCTATCCTATTCAACAGTGTGACATTATTTTGGAAAAGTGAAAAGGAATGAGATCTGTCTTCACATAATTATGATGAATTATAAAAAATTTTTGATGAACACATGAAAGGACTCAATGTCTTTTAGTTCTACATCAGATCGATTTGAAATATGCTTCAGAAAAGGAATAAATTGAAAATCTTGTACCTAATTTTTTTTTGGTCAGTGTTTAAGAAAAATGCATAAAGTAAAAAGATTAATAAAATCATCGTTCAATTCTTCATCAGCCAATCTGTGCGCTTGCCAACAATTTTCTTAGTCTTCTTCTCCTCAAATTATCAACTGACTCATTGAGACTGAGTATTACTGTTGATGTGTGTGTAAGCCCCAACGAGAGTAGGTTAAGTCCTGATGGGTTGTTGGAAGAACTGTTTAATTAATACCTTGATCAACGTGTAATATAATCAAGGCAGTGCTAGAAATTATCCATTTTTGGACTTAATATGATACATTTCAGATTTTGTTCCACAGTCTTATTGAACTGGGAAAGAATGAATGCTAGTGGCAGTCTAGGTCTGATGCTGATGTATTATAATTACCCCTTTTATTTAGCCTTGTGTTGATTTTATGGTTGTTAATTTTGTACTTATCAACAGGTACCTCGAGAAGATTATTCTTTCTTTCATAAAAGGTTGCAGTTTTTATTCTAGCCCGGCGTTCCTTTTTTTTCCTGTCCCTTTTGTTAGGAAGCAAGCTGAAAGACTAAAAATTATATACTGCAGGAGTGCGTTTCCTACAGGTTCTGTCATGAGGTTTAATACAGGTTAGACTGATTACCTTGAGAGTCTGGCAGTGGAGGTCCTTGAGAACGTTGCACTCAATGCGCGCCTTGACCTGGTGGGCCTCCAAAACCTGCTCCAACTCTTTGATCATCTTGCGACACGAAAGCAGCTCCACCTCCATCTCCATTTTGGCACTCTCTGCTTTCTTATTGTCCTCATTTAACTTTTGCTTGAGCTGAAAGAAAATTTTTAAAAAAGCAAAAAAGAAGCAATGATCAAAAAGTTAAAAAAAAGGTTAAGAAAGACCTCATCAATTTAATCTACATATTTGAGAAAAATTTTACAATGCAACAGAAGTACATTTTTTAACAAGCCTTTGAAATTCTCATAATCTGGTGATAACAGTTTCATAAGATTTGTATGCCCGAAAGAAAGCTTTCATCCATGCCTATTATAAAGATCTCCTGTTCTGATACATGGAAACCCTTGTGTATCATTGCATGATGACAGGAACAACAAACATAATAAAGACACAATAGACTACTTGCCTACTCCTAAAGTAACACGAGCGTTTCAAACTGAATATATAGCAAGGAAGAAATTCAAAGAAATAAAATCATTAATTAGGACAGGGCCAGCAGTAAAGAGACATTGCACAAAATATTATTTTTTTCATGCAAGGGTTGACATTAAGAATGCAGGTACAAAACAATAGCTTTAATATTATTTCTATTGACAAAAGATTGAAATATTAGTATGGTGGTCAGTTACTGTAAAAGTTTTAACTGATTTTTTTAACATACAGATCATAATATATTCTAAAAATGAATGGTGAATATTTACACTTTCGGTATATCATCTTTTATCAGTATTAATATATGTATAACATATTAATAGTTGAAGCGGAAAGCTCACGGTTTCAATCTCGTGTTGATATGCCTTGACCTCCTTTTTGTGCTGTTCCAATGCAGCGGCTGAAAGCCCATCCTTTCTCGGGGACCCAGTCTTTGCAATGCGAGGACTTGACACATTGGCTTCTGTCAAGGAAATTAAATTCACAACATAAAGAAGAATATCATTGAATATCTCTCAATATGAAAAAAAAAAGTTTGATCACTGTACCATATTGTGCTTACTGGTTACAATGGAGCTGGATAAAAGTCAAATCAATAAGAATGCCCATTTTCTTTTATTTAACTTCTTTTTTTCAAGCTTTCATTATTGTCTTAAATTTAAGATGTAACCTTGTGACTGACATTAAGAGTAAAGTAGAGAATTTGTAAACTTTTTTTCTCTTTCAATATCACTGTGATATTATATGTACACCTGCAAGGATATGAGCTAACATAATAAGTGAGCAATAGTGAGTTGGTGAAGTGCTTCTAAACTTTGGACATTTCATGCCTAGAATAAAAATCATTTTACATACTGATAAAAACTCTTATTAGACTAAAGAAACAATAACGTTTGTTCGATCTATGACCAGCCATTGAGATGATCTCATGAACAATTGCACTCAAGACCTGACAAATCCTCCTCATGTCCAGATAAAAAAAACCTGAACTTAAAGAACAAAGATGCAATATTTCAAGAAAACAATTTATCATGATCTACAAAATTAAAGCTCAAGGAAGACAACAAAATGAGCAATGTTGGCTAAGACTGAGCGTAACTGAATCTTTATTTGCCAAAAGCAAACAAGTCTGAAAATCAATTGTTGAACTTGATGCCTCGTTCTATGAATAGAGAATCATTTTCCACACAGTCAGTTTAACAGAGTGAATGCAAAGACAAACCATACCCTTTTTGCTCCAACCTACCTTTAAGCACTTTGATATCCCTGAAGATCTTCTCCAGTTTAGCGATGTGCACTGTATCACTGAGTACAGCCTCAACAGAATTATGGGCCTTCAGCTGCTTCAGCTCGTTGCGTAGGTGCCGATTTTCCCCAGACAACTTGGTCAGTTGCGGGTTGGATTCCATCTGCTGCTGAAGAACTTTGATCTCCGCTTGCAAAGATTTCTGCAAATTTGACAAGCTGTCAAAGTAATCTATACACAACCACTAATTGTTATAAGATTAGCC
The DNA here is from genome assembly GCA_039654465.1 of Melibe viridis. Taxonomy (NCBI): domain Eukaryota; kingdom Metazoa; phylum Mollusca; class Gastropoda; order Nudibranchia; family Dendronotidae; genus Melibe; species Melibe viridis. The sequence continues at coordinate 17,723 of JBCIKM010199414.1, read as the reverse complement.
TAGAAAAAAATGTTGCTGTTGATGACGTTACATCATGATGAAACAGATCAAGACGTGCCACAGAAATTAATAAGGCTTAATAGTTCCAATAAAGACTTAATAATGATGATGATGATGATGATGATAATATCTTGTACATTGTCTGTCATATTTTATCTGCTTTTTTTTTTTGCTTTTTCTTTTTAAAAATACATGACTCCAACGCAATTAATTTAAACTGTAGTTTTAGTCTAACTACAAGAATTAGAATAACTGAGCGACAGGTTGGCAAAGACAAAAGTAGAAAGAAGGTAAGAAAACAATGTAAGAAACACCATGGGGTAAGAAAAGATGGATAGATCAGCACAAACAAAGGCACGATAAAAACAGTCCTGATAAACAAACTGTTTTATCTTTCTTGCAAAACCGTAATGGAAGAGAGAGGTTGTTTTGACAAAGACGCATGGCTACTAACCACAAGGTAGTCCCTCTCCAATTCTGTGTGCAGGGCAGGGTTTTGCTTCTTCAGCGCAGTAATGGTCTCCTCTCTAAACTTTATGATCATTTTAGCAGACTGGATGTAAGAGTCCTTTTTGTTACACAACTCTTGGAGATGGTTGACCACATCTTGAAGAGCCTGGAAGTAGGTCGGGTCGGGGAGAGAGGAAGAAAAAATTGCAATAGGTAAGACTATACGTTGGGGGCTCATTGGTCCCTTTGGTAAGCCGTCAGACTCCAATTCTAAAGAGCGTGGGTTGATTCCTGCTTCAGCCATCGGACCAGCCACACTGTGGCTGCTGCCTGGGTTGTCAAAGCCTTCATTTAGGACATACCCAGAAGACATACGAGTATCTCCACTATAGAATCAATAAAGGGAGGATTTTTTTTTCTTTTTTATAAACTCACCATTAGCATTCCAGGACATATTTAATAGTAAAATTTTCATTAACTTTCTACTTTTGAAATTGTGGTGTGGTGGCAACCTGGCCTAAGACCAACAAGAATGGATATTTTAGTTGTCAACATAATAGGCATCTTAAGTTGCCACACCACACATGCTGTAACTGGCATAGTATGTAAGTAAGAAGGTACTTTGAGAATTAACAGACATTAACTACCATATAACTTAGCAACAAGTGTAAAGTTTTCCATTCTTAAAAAAAAAAGCCTTGGTTTGTCCAACCCTTCCAGAAAATTCTCCAGAATCAAACATCATTATCATTGTGCAGCAAACATTAATTATATAAATGCTTTTAAAGATCTAGACCCAAAAGGAAAGTTGGTTAAAGGAGGACACTAATAGGTTGAATCCCTCACAAATTCATGATGAGTTTTCAACGGTTTATGGAAAGAGTGTACTCTGTTGATCAAAGGTCTACCATTCATGCAAAATTCATTTACACTGGGACACTGATTCATTAGAAAAGGACATAAAAAGGGCTTTCTTCTTCAGCTATGGAAAAGTCATTGTAAGATGAGTGTCAAAACAACTGGGATGGGATGTCTGCAAGCATCTTCTGCAGGAAGCACACAGATTGCAGAGCCTAGAGGTTAAGACAGATGATAGGATTAGTTACAAACTGAGCACAAAGACACCTTTCAACAACGTTAAAATCAAGAGACTTATAAAAATTATAAAAGGAAGAGAAAGCCCAAACGACTTAACACATGCACTTGCCTTTTTCTCATTTTCAGCAATCTCTCGGAAGTGCATAGCTTCCAGAAAGTTCTTAAGCCATACAGAGTCACTGTTTTTGTCAAGTTCTGTTTGAAAAAAACAAAAACAAAACAATACGAAGAAAAAACAATGAGAGTGATGATACTGTGAATGAGAGATGTATGGTGAAATACAAATGCTTTACAATTCCAATATGATTTTGTTATCTTTATACTTGTGTTGGTGCAATGGACAAAGGCCTTTATATTTATCATTTTCAATGAGAACATTCCAACCAACAATTAAGTGAAAAAAATTGATGATGGGAAAAACCAAAGTCATTTCATATTAGAGTGAAATCGGAATTTCAAAAGTTAGTGAAAGTCAACAATGCAAATCTATGGTATTGAGAATTGGAGGGGAGAGAGTTGAGAGGCAAAAGCATTCAAAGAAAAGGTACCTCCATCTTCTTGTGTGCTTTGTCTTGTCATGAAAGAGGGCATTTTCTGCAAAGACTCTATCATTTCCTTCAAGCGTCGAATTTCATTCTGAAGTTTTTGAGTGTTGCCATGGAAATCCTCATTAATTACAGCCTGTCCATAAAGTGAAAAACAAAAAGAGGCATCAATGAAAATGAATGCATAAAGAAAAGCATGGTGGAATTGCTGCTGTAATCATAAACATTCATGGATCTTTGAAAAAGGAGGAATTTTAGCCGGACCAACCTCCATTTTTTTTAACTTTAACTTTTAATAAGATTCCCATATACATAATTGAGAACTCTAATTTTTGTATGGGCATAAAACATAAAATAAACAAAAACACTTATATATATATGTATGTATATATATATATATCTCTGTATAGTTCAATGCTAATCAAGAGAAAGCGGAGGACGTGACGACAGCGGCAGCCCACTCTTCATAGCGGAAAATTGGGACCAATGGACACTGGAAAGACCCCGTTCTATGAACAATCAGAAATCAGCTTGTTAGTTCAAACTTTTATTGCACATCTCAAACACACACAGACGCAACACGTCCAGTACCCACACTCAAATCTAAAAGAAAAAACAAAAACACACCCACACACCCTTGCAACAAACACATCACATAAAAAAGGGAAAAATATTGGAACCTGAACCACCCTTAGTATAAGCAGTAGGGTCAACCACTAAGTTATAATGCTACCTGTGTTGAAGTGATACATTACCTCTATAATCAAAAGATGCTAGGTGAATATTAAAAAGCCATTTTCTGCTTTTTATGTTTGTTTTAGTTTAGGTAGACTTGGGATTTAAACAACATGATCCACATTCTTTCAGATTGTTTTCAGGTAGACTAGGGATTTAAACAACATGATCCACTTTCTTTCAGATTGTTTTCAGGTAGACTAGGGATTTAAACAACATGATCCACTTTCTTTCAGATTGTTTTCAGGTCTAGTTTTGGATCTTTGCTGTTTCCAGCAAACAGGTCACATGATCTTAGCTCCATTATAATAAATTACATTTGCAAGATAAATTGCAAGATTAAGTAAAAAAAAATAATTTTTTTTAAACAAACACTAACAAAGCATAAAAAAATCAGAAGCCAATGATGTACGGCTTCATCAATCAACCCTACAGCCGGTCTGACTTGTGTTTGGTAGAAGATAAGTTTCTGCCTAAAAACAAAATCCCTTTGACTTAACCTAGCCATAAAATAGCAAAACAGTAAATCTATTGATTGAATTCAAATCGAAATAAATTAAAAAGCATTTTAGAAAGCAAAAATTACTCATATAGAGAAGACAGGCTTTGCCCTGTAACAATCTTTAAAAAAATAAAGGTTTTCAATTTTCAATTCAGGTAAAAAACAGTGATCACAGCTGCCAGTGGGGAATTTCAAAAAAGGAGAAAAACTCTACAAAAGGAGGAACTTGAGCAAGTATTAATAGATATGACATAAGTTCTGCCTCAAAGACTAGGCATATTGGAGTTGTGGAAAACTGCGCAGAAAAACGTTGATTTGTCGATATCTGGCAGTTATGAGTGATGAAACAGAACATAACCTCAAAAGATAACTTCAACCTGCAGCTTTGCAATTAATACCTAAGTCTACTTGGGAATATGCAGGAAAATTAAATACCAATAAGAGAAAAATTTTCAAACCTATTTGGTTCTAAATAATTTCACGAAAACATTCCATTCTTATTGCAAGATTAAGATTTCAACAACCCACAAAATACATTATAGTAAAATTCACCTTGTTCTTTATCAATTTAGCGCTGCGGGCAAAATTCAAAGTTGAAAGAGTCTCTCCAAAACATCTGGGGAAAAGGAAACAAAAAAAAGCCCTCAAAATTAACAAAATTATGACACATAGACAGGTCACCTCCATAAGGGAATATTGGTCTTCAGGCATAAATTCAAACTTTCCCTGAATTTTTTTTACAGCTTCAAGAACTGAGATACTTTATCCAATTTTCATGAAGCAATACTGACGAGTTCAAATTTAAAGCCATCGTTGTCATTAAAAAAAAAAAAAAAAAAAATTATTATCTGCAAAGAACTGTAATAGAGATGACATTATGTTAATGATTTGGGAAAGAAAAAAAACACACAAAAGAAAACCAACCAACCCCCCCCCCTCAAAGACCTGTAATAAATCCTTCATACTAGCAAGAGAATTACCACTGCACTTCTTACAACAAAGAAGAAATCTGTAAAAGACTATCCTCAAGTCTTGACAGGTACAAAAAACCTGCATCTGCTTTGAGCTTTTTCATACCCCAAAACTGCTACATTCCATCAAAACATTAGTATGGTATAAAAAGAATACAACTTCATTACAAGCAAATTGCCCACATCAGAACTGCCTTTAAAGATTGCTTACCTGGAGTCAGGATGAACGCATGCGATCATATGAGTCTTTGTATTCCCACCAAGAGAATCCTATGAACAACAAATACAACAAACTTCAATCTTTTTGTCTAATGTCGCCTCGATTAAATTAAAGAAAAAATATAACAAAATGTGATGTAATGTATGTAAAGTACAATTAATGTAATGCAATAATTGATTTATGTAGTTCCAAAGCCAAAGAGTTTTGAAAACGGCTTACAGTGATGTCATCACCAATCGCCAATGGTTAGTGCTGCACAATGCAAAGTTGCTGGAATAATTTTTTTTAATTAAATAAAATATTGAAATTCTTTTGAGAACCATACTAAAACAAAAAAAACAACAATTTGTACATAGCTATTCTTACAGGAGACTCTATAAAGAAATTTTACCCTTAGCAGAAAAGTCAGTTTGGAATCTCTGTACGGGATGTGCCTCTTCCTTCCATGGGACAGGTCAACCAACGACATGATGACATTTCCTAAAACTGACAATGACTTATTTATGCTGCCTGCTTCCTGGAAACACCCAACAAAAGAAAAACAAAAACAACAAAGATTAATAATAAGTCATAAAGTCAAGATGTCATGCAATCAACCAACAATAAATGAGAATTTTGGATCTGACAAGGACAGAATGGTTTCAGACATTGATACATATTCCTCCAGCCAAAAGACATTTGCAAGGATAAACACAGCACAACATCCATGATCTCAAAGTCTGACTAAAAAGAGGAATCGACATTGTTTGGACTTGTCACTCCTAACAGCAAAGTGTTTTACCTACTTAACCTTTGCTATTGACCTGGGTACAAAATTATCTAATAAGTTAGGTTATTTTTACATTGAAAACTAGGCTCTAGTCAGTCTACAAATGTCTGGAACAATTTTTATAATTCTCTATTCATTGGTACCATTCACAATAATTATTTGTGTAACAGAGTTAAGCTGTGTAATTGTGAAGTAATTGAGATGGTCAAAAGAAAAAAAAAAAAAAAAATTATTTAGGGGAAAAGAATTTGACGCCCTCAAGAAAAGACCAAACAGATCAAGGCGACTTTAGCATGCATCAAGTAACACAATCAGTTCAGCTGAATCACTTCTCTATAACTGCATTCAAAGGAGAATAACGAGAAATTGCACACTGCATAAAAAAAATTTAAAAAAAAGAAGTCTCCTACCTTAAATTTCCTGAGCAGTTTCTATCTCTTTAGATGAAACCAAAATGTTCTTTCATGATAAAACCTATGAACTGCAGCAAGAGTTAACTTACCTTGAGCCTTGTGCCTCCAGTGTTGGTGTCTTTCTGTCTCTCAGACCCAGCCAAATCCACTAGATTGAGTCGCGATGTTCTAATGTTCTGAACACCATCAACTTCCTCCTGAAATATTCAGGTCAATCTTCAATGAATTCCATAAACCCTAAACTCCACCTAACTGAGGATGGATAACCTAACACAGTGGGGTGTTTACAATCAGGACAAAACAAATGGGAGATTTGAAAATCACAGATAGCATTTATCAGAGCTTTCTGTTCAAGCAAAGTAGAATGTATTATGCTACCTTTCAAATCCATGACCCATTACAACCCTGGCAGAGAAAAAAGAGGAGTGGAAGGAGTTCACTGCATCCATTTGGAAAGCTGCCGAGGCGTCCATGTCGGACAAGTAGGATGCAAACAGTCATACGTCAAGTAAGTGAATTCCCACTGTGGTTTTCAGCTCCTTTCAATCATAGATAGGAGGAAAGTCAGTGACACAAACACTTGTGTCCAGAAAGAAACGCAGTAAGCCTGCAAAACCTCATAAGAACACAGATGTTGAGAGGAAGTGATGGCTCCCGAAGAATCCTGTTAGCATATTCTGATGACAAGACTCCAAGGAGGTAAAAAAAAAAGTCTGAAACTTCATTTTGCCATGTGTGAAATGTGTGCAATAAGATTGCCAATCTTAAAATTCTAAATAAGAAAGGCTAACAAAAATAACCTATTGGTAAAAAATAATTAGGAATCTTGCAACTTTGCAAAGGAATTATATTTTTATACTATGTGCTAATTTAAGAAATTTCAACATTTCTAATTGCAAGTAGGGTTTCAGCCACATTGGCAAACACTTATTTGTGACAAGTTGTAAAACTGATTACGAATAAAGTTCCAAAAGTTTTGTATCATTTTGGTACCGTTTTTTTAAAAAGGTACTATAATCTTTGTTTGGATTAGGAAGATATGACACTGTTCAAAAATGGTACTGATTTATGATAAGATAGCAGTGACTACTACAGCTCATAATACACGAAACTTTTAATCCAAGAGTCCCTCCTTGTCTAAATTAAAATTATATTGATTGCTACAATAAATATTGGAAATGAAATGGATAATCATGGAAGTTAAACCTTGAATTTATTACTTCCACATAAAACAGACATATATCCAAGTTTTCTCACTTTCGATTCAATGGTTACGGTGAAAACAGCATGAGATCTTGAACTTTCTCTGTTCATAGAGGTTGCAGCCACTCGCCTGTTGAGCCATCCCATGATCAACACCTGAAATTATTTGTTTTTTAGGAATTAAAACCAAATTGATCAGTGAATGAGTCGGGAACAATGACAACATTGAACTATAAACAAAAATCATCAGTCGTGAGCAAAGCAAGTAATGTGTACCTTTGGTAACAGCTGATGAAAACAATGACAAAAAGGAGTGAAGATTTAGATTTAATAATTCAGTATGAAAACCCTTTTGTCTCTGTCTCTCTCTCTCACACACACACATACACCTAACGCAAACACACTTAAACAGGTGATATAGGTAAACAAAAATCAAATTTTACACCTCGGCGATAATTTTACAACAGCCTTTCTTGGTGCTGAACAATTATTATTATTACTGAGAATAAAATACAGTGGTGTGGTAGGCGTATGTAAGCTTCCGTAAGGACTAAAGAACAAGTGAACTGGACATTTCTGGTTACCCCTACTTTTGATTTATTATTATTACAGTATAGAAGTATTGAATGAGATGCGTTAATTGCTTTTATGAATACTAGTACTGACCTGATAAGCATCACTAGGGCTGCAAATAACTTGCTCTATCAATCCATCAACAAACACACCCTTATTGATGTTCTCTCTGATGTGCAAACCCTGGGACGTGGGGTCCAGTAGGTCAAAGACTTGTTCTTGGTAAATCTCCAGGAAGGAGCAGCGGCATAAAAACTGCCTCTTGTTGCCATGCTGCAAATAAAAAAAACAAAAGTAACTAATTAAATGACAGTCATTTTTATCATCAGTGTTGCCCCACATGCCACAATGCCAGACGATTAAACACACATTAAAAAGTTACACGGAGGAGCCCAGGTACATGATTTTCCTAAGAGAACAATTATCCCAGAAAACATTATCTATTCTTATATAAATCTACCCTCAAGGAGAATCCCCCAACACACCAAAGGTGAATGACCTTGGGCTGCTCAAAGATTCATCACCAATGCTATCTCAATCACAAAATGTTGTTCAGACGACTTGACTTTGAGAACTACAGTTCATGTAGCAAGCACTGTAGTAGTAGCCCATGCATCAATAACAAATAAAAAAACCCAAAGAAACCAAAGAAAAAAACAAATGTCATAGGTGTAACAAACTTCAATCAGAAATTAAAATGAAAAAAAAAGAAAAAGACAAGCAAAAAAACTAAATAACAGCTTCGTTCCTACCTATAATTTAAAAATGTGAAGTAAAACAAAACTAAACCAAACCAGAGACAACTGCATTTTTTAATCTAGTCAACACAAAATAACATTTGCATAATTACCAGTTCATGTTCATGTGAAATAAGACTGAACAAGTATTCAAAACTGCGTGGAATCACACCTCTCAGCTCATGTTGAAAACTTTCTGTATTCTCTGATGGTCCTACATGAATTCAAAACATGACAGTTACAGAAACACACAAGAAATAAAAAGAAATTTGAAAATTAAAATAATGTCACATGTAGCAAAAGTAACCACAAAACAAATTGGAGGAAAAGAATTCAAGAAATTAACTCAAAGGCAAGGATTCTTAATAAAAATAACACTAAAAGTCCTACAAATCCTAAGTTAGGCAAACAAATAGAGAGCTAAATATTGATGTCAATGTCATATAAAATTGCATTTTGTTCATCAACAGCATGAAAAAAGTTAAATGTGTTCTATGCTTTGCTCTGTTTTTCCTCACAATAAAGGTTTTCATGCACTGTACTAAATTCTGCAAATTATGTTTCTTACACATGAACCTTGAACAAAAGGAAATTAAACTTTAAATGTTTAGCAATCTTCATTGTCCAGGTTATAACTCTCCCAAAGGTATGGTGTTAATCTGCTGATTAGCCTTAGATCAAAATCATTCTTTCTCAGCTCAAAAATCTTCATCTGACTTTCCACACTGGTATGTTACAAGCAGAAAACTATTCTTTTTTTTCTATTTGAGAGAAAGTGATTGAGGCGTGTACACAAATTTCCACAACTTGTCCTACCATTACTATAGTTTTGGCCTCACAAGGGTGTCATTAGTAAGAGGATCTCAACATACTAGACCATTACAGTATGTACTTTATCCACAGAAAAGAATTGAAACCAGAGTCTACTTGTTCTAAAATGTGAAGCAATTATAACTTTTAAAATTTGCCATCTCTCCAACATGATGACAGAGTGGTGATATGTTGTCTGTCATGATTGCAGCATGAATGATTGAATGAAACAAGCAAAAGACTGTTAAACAAATTGTTTTACAATTTTTAACTCAATACTTGTATACCCAATAAAAAGGCTACTATTACTATCAGGTGAATTGAATCTGCCATGGCTCTTCATTTTGAAAGGATCGCTTTGAAGCAAAGAGTAGCTAATTTTGAATAGACATGAAATGCTTTTTTTTTTTTTAAATGTTAAGGGAAACCTGGAAGAAAAGAGTATCAAGATGTCCCCGTGATCAGCTTACCTAACATAGTAAATGTTTTTCCTGAACCAGTTTGACCACTGTGAATGAAAAAAAAAAAAATGAACTTGAAAAGCAGCAGTCTATGAAATACTAATACTAATTAATAGGATTACTACAGATTTTTACATTACCATCCTATTCTAAAGAAGAATTTCAAAAGACAAGTATTTCTATATTAAAGGATTATAATGTAATTTTGTTGGGTTTTTTTGTGCCACTTAAAAAACTGTGGAGTATCTTTGGAATTTCAATGAGAATAACTCCTTTCCTAATCTTTAATCCTTTTCAAAAAGAATAAATATTAAATCTATTTTTTTTTTCACTCACTAGGCAAAGATGGTACCATTGTATCCAGCAACACAACCTTCGATGATTTTTTTGCCAACGATTGAAAACACAGATTCCTGGAAAAGAAATCAATTAAACCACATTCCAATGTGCTTGTTTATGCTATTGAACATTCTTATTTCAGTTTGGAAAGGATCACCTAAATAGGGGGGGGGGGGGGGGGGGGGGCTTCCTAACCAGCAACCTTAATGTCTTGTCGAAGCAATTAATAGCAGAAGCAGTTGTTGAACAGTTTAAACTTAAATAATGCCAATAACATCAAAGGAACTGAAGTGTGTACATATCATATTGGCTAGACAGAGGAGATGTGAATCATGACAACAAACATTTACAGTCATAATAAATTCATTGACTAATTCTTCTTTGTTCACTCTTCTTACTTGACTAAGAGTCAAAAGTAAAAGATGAAAACACTGGAACAATATAGTTAGTTTGTTCAGACAAAAAATCTGTTTACAAATATGATCAGTAACAGGCTTGTCCACTCCCTTCCATTTCAGATGACAAATTAACAAATATTTTGGTCAGGCACTTCATCACTTTTTTTTCCATATATTTGACGAGAGAAAAAACCCATCCTATATTGTAGATGAAAAGATTCTAACTCTCAGACAGTTTCAGACAGATTCAAACAAGGAATTGAATACAACTTGTGTCACATCACAGCAGATGCAAGACTGGAGGAGGAGGACATAACTAGTGGTATTTTCTATCCTTTTAATAAAAACTTATCAGCATCATCATCCTCATCACAACTCAAAATACTCACAAATTATAAGCAAAACACTTTTTCTAGTTGTCAAATAATTCTGAATTTAAACAAACAAACAAACAAAAATTTCTTGCAGATTGGCAACATGGAAAAAAAAGAAACAAAGAATAACCTGTGTGATATCCGCATCAGCGACATTATCATATGTGAAGATTCGTGGCTCTGGTTTGGTACGCAAAATAATGGCATTATCTTTTGTGTTCACATCTAAAACTCGGGGAGCAAAATCATTCTCACTGATGCTAGAATCCAGGGGACGAACTCTTAAGAATATTTTGATGGAATCACCCTCTGCAGCAGAACTGAAAGTGAAGGTTATACAGAGATATGAAATTATATATGCCTTTTAAGTCCAAATTTGTCGATATTTTCAAAAAAGCAGGCTTATATATCTTTGATTCACTCCAAAGCAAAATATTCACAAAATAAATAAAGAGTCAGCTAACAGTCAAAACAAGAATCAATAAAATCTTACAAAATTTACGCTATCCTTGTGATACAATAGAGATTGACTGATAGAGTCATACAATGAAGAAGAATTACATAACATAGCAATGATTTTTTAGCCATTGGACTGATCTTCTGCCTGTCTTCAATTCTTATGATCCAGAGGTTTTCATTGCTCTTTGGAGCTGGGTCCCGACATTGCTAAGGCAGTATGAAGGGATAGAATGGATAACAAAACAAACAAAATAATTAAAAGGTAAAATTAATCAAAAATAAATCTCATGAAACCAATCACTTTTAACATAATTCAACAATCCCTAATTATCTTAAAATAAACTAAAATACAAACCTTATTACTGATGTATCCATTGCCAAGGCCTGAAAAATATGATCCACAAAGAAAATAATTAGTCTATTAAACCCCTAAATAAAACGTTTATGATCACAATTACAGTCTATTAAAAATTTTTAAAAAAGCATTTATCATCAGACTCCAGACACACACAATGTTATCTCTCACATCCTCCTCTCAACCTCCCTCGCGCTTTCTCTCAAACTCTTTATTCATATATGTAACAAGTCACTGGCATTACGAGCTGTTCGCGATCTTCTCTTCTTCCCTTCCTAAAAATTTGTGACAAATTGCCACTTTTTGAGGAAAATAAAGTGAATTGTTAATAGTTAAGGCCCCGTTCTACAAGCAGTAAGTTAGTTGATTACCAGCTTAATGTTTCAAGAAATCAAGTCACATGGCCTAAACTTTATGATCTTATTATTATTTAGAAATTCTCTCGCTCATGTTTTTGTCTTTTTAACGAATTTGCGACTCATTTTTTAACATTTAGGCTACAAAAACTGATTCATCAGTCAATTGGTGTTTTTTTTTTTTAATTCTCCTCATTTCCCTCATTCATCACAAACCTCAACTTTCTCCTCAGGTAACTTTCGACAGTCATTGGTCAATATGCCCATGTGCCAAATAATTTGCTCTCATACTCTAGTACCAAACTCCTTGCTGTGCTGCACCCCCTCTTGCTTGCTCAGAGATGATCTTGCTCACCTTTTTGCTGACTCGTTCACGAAGAGCACAAGGTCTAAAAAAGTTCTACCTTAGTGACCTCTAAAGGTGTAAAGAAAAATTTTAAATAGACTCATGAGACCCAATAAAACAAAAATGTTATTTAGACTTAAGTTTGAATACAGGCTGTGGAGCACCCTTTTCCCTCTAATTCAGTGGTTCTTAACCTGGGGGGCGCGGGAGGCAAGATTCTTGGGATGATGAAAAAAATGTATGGTTCACGTGAAGACAAAAGCAAGGAACAAACTTGATTGTGAAGCAGACCTGCTTTGTGCATTGTCGTCCACAAAACCACGCACTGACCTTCTTGTGAATAGTAAACACCAACCGTGCCACTGTTATGCAAAGGCATAATATCAAACCATTTGCGAAGATGAGAATAAATTAATAATGTTTTTGACTTTCCTTGAAAGGTTGTTGTGTCTGATGCGGGGAACAGGGTTGGGGACGAGTTGATTTAAAGGCAGTATATTATCTTGCTTACGATAGTATGAGTGGATGGAATATCTTACTTTTGGGAGGGGGAGGGCATGTGTTTTTGAGGGTTACTTTGGGGGGAATCAGCAAAATAAGGTTAAGAACCACTGCTCTAATTCTTAGCAAAAAATCAAAAGTACTGTAACCTACGGACAAAACGGTTTGTGTAGAACAAAAGTATTTTAAACGCTTCAAACCTATATTTTCACTAATTTATAGTGATAAAACACCTAAATATTGATAGATTTTCACTTTCTGTCTCATTTAAGTTGTAAATTATCCTATGGAGATGAATTGTCTAACATGATCTGAAAAGGGTGCTGAATAACGCCAGCCCTGAATAAACACGGCCTTTATAAATTTACAAAAAAAAAGGCTTGTATGTTCAAAATTCACATCCCTGACAACAAATCCATCAATCAAGCCCTTAAGAAAGCAATACCAGGGCTGGAGAGCATGGTGGACACTAATCAGACCAGTGTAGAGATCTAGATGTAGGATTTCATGATGGCTGATGAATGATCATGATGACCATGAAGCTCAAAAATACCTAGGAAAGATTTCATCAACGATGTTCAATATTAAATTAAGATAACTTGAAGTTATAAATGATGAGAAGCAATCCGATATCCCCCTTTCGCCCACTAAAAAGAGACACTTGACAAGCACTGTGTCGATGGAAATTTACAAGAGGTCAAGAATTAAGAATGGTCGATACTTCCCGTTGAAACAATCGTCCAGAGTAGGTTCTTTTCCAAATAATATGAGCTATGTGTCTATCTACAAACCATTCTTTTATTATTATTGTTATTTCAGATACCAACGTAAACAAAACATTGCCTCTAGATAGATAAATAAACAACCTCACTTTGAATTCGCCGCCCTAAACCGGATGCCCTGGTTAACCTGCCAGATATTTTTTTGAAGGAATTCAAATATTTATTCCATAATAAAATGAATGAGCCAATTTTTTATTCTTTAACTTTTTGATCCGTAACTTCTACTTTACCCGCTGATTATGATTAAAAAGATTCTCATAATTAGATATTTTCCTTTTTTCTAGTCTCTTATGATGATATTTTTTCTAGAACACAGCTGACTAAAAACTCGCCAGATTAAATTCGTTATTTTGAAACTAATTTACAAAGCTACAGAAAGATCAGTTCATTACCTCTGGAAAAATCGCACTTATTTGCACTAAACAAAGATTAACTAGCAGACTTTTTACAGTTTTGGACCTTCAGCCTCGGTGCACGAAGATTCAGAACTTGGGAGGAACTGCATGGCCAAGAAAATTCTAGTCCGTTGCGCCGAAAAAAACAAAATGGATTTTTTTTCTAAATAACTGTTTGTTACTTGATAGATCGTTTTCAAATGTTACATTGTCTATGAGACAAATTTGTCTCAACTGAACATATATTTTCAAGTAGATCTGTTGTGTCTAAATAGGTGCTTTATATACTAAAAAACGATCAATTTTTCTAAAGCGTCATTTAAAAATAATATCAGTAGAAGACCTAAATAAACGTCACATTTTGTGCCTTCATTAGCAATAATTTGACATAGTTTATAATGACGAATAATTATATTGACGTTATCAATTTTCATCCATCAATTATCGTAAACGTTTTACTTCATCGTAACTCTTGGTGCGTAAAATGCAAAAACAAAGAAGAAACCATGTAAAAAACCGAACGGATATTGCTCGAATTTGGGATTCAGTTAAGACAAAATGAGTAGAGAGCAAACTTTGAAAACAAAGCATTCATGGACATAAAGGTGGTTTGTTTGTTTTGTTTTTTAATTTAAAAAAAAACCCTTTTTTAGTAGAGTTTGTTTTGTTTATGTTTTTTGCTGGGGTTCTTGTTGTTTTTGGTTTTGTTTTGTTGTTTGGTTTTTGTTTCTTTGTTGTTGTTTTTTTTTTGGTGGGTGAGTGGGGGACGGACTATAAAAGGGTGATAAGTCTGAAACAGCACCATTCATTATCTTAGTTTTGACTGATTATCCTTGTTTATAAACACATCTTATGATCTTCGATAGACTAAAACAAAAGAAAGAAGAGAAAGTGAAATTATTCATCGGAAGTTATATAACACAAAAATAAAGAAAAACACACAAAAATTGGGGAAAATAGACATAAAAGGTCTTTGATAGACGCATGTAATGAAGCTTTTCATCCCTTTTTCCAAATGGAGCAATTCACTCTGCTCTGACGTCAAATAATTTTGCTAACAAAAAATACGCCCTTCAATAGTGTTCAGCGAAGAAGAAAGGCTTTATTTGTCTAATTAAAATTCCCACTCACTCACTCACTCACTCACTCACTCACTCACTCACTCACTCACTCAATCCCATGTGCATTCTGTTCTAAATTTCTGGTTTACTTGTGTCATCTCTGGTAAGAATAAAACCCAAATACATACATGCGAAGATAGCAATTGACAGCACAGAGCTGGACGAGGTGTCATCATTCAATTATTTGGGTGTTATTCATCTTTATTAAAATTCCCGCTTCACGAGAAGAAAAAAAAAAAGCCTTGCGTTTAAGCTTTGTGCGTCAACCATTGGGATACCTGGCAGAGACGTACGGTGTTCGCCTTTCAAGCGAAAAATCCCGGGCACGAGCAAAGAGATTCTCGGGCACGAGTCCCATAAACGGTGAAATTATTCCCCATCAATTTCTGGTCGGTTGTCACTCCTTGGTGACGTAGAGATACAGACACTTCTCAAACCGAAAAGCCATGGGTTCGAGTCCCATGAAAAGCAAAAAATGACGGGCCGTATTTCATGTCGGAAGCCACTTCCTGCTTCTAAGTATGGGTGGGATCGAGCATTTAGTCCTATTGGAGATGGACAATAAACTTGGAGGTCCCGTGTGTATTTTTGCGCACGTTGAAGAACCCTTGATTGTTGGAAATCGAAAAGAGTCGTCGGCAAGGCCGCTGTCCGGGCCAAATCCCATATTAATTCCTACAAATCGATTCACCTGTGCTTTGTGCGAAGTGTTTGCATACTAGCAGCTTTGAACGGTGTTCTGATGATGACATATTCACCAACCGGCCGTTGTAAGCTATTAGACCCTGTTGTATTCTAATGGGGTAAAGCGCTATAAAGTGCCATCCATCCATTCATCCGTCCGTCCGTCCGTCCGTCCGTCTGTCTTTCTGTCTGCCTGCCTGTCTGTCTGTCTGTCTGTCTGTCTGTGTGTCTGTTGTTTGTTAGTCTGTCTGTTTGCCTCTCTTTATAATCAATATCATTATTATTATTCAGCGGAGAGGTTTTTCAGTCCACTGAGTGAAGTCAAAACACAAGTGAATTTAGTTGCCACTATCGCAATAATAACTGCATAAGAAGACAAGATGGCGGCAATGCAATGTCTGGGCACTTGTCGACACATCAGAAGGACAGCTGCATGAAGTAAAAAGCCGAACATAACTACAATTGGTTGCAAATAATATTATATCTTAATCATCAGTATGGATATGTAGAGAACCTTTGAGCGAATGTTAGATTTGTATATAAACCTAGTCTTTATCCAGCTATTGTTGATAAACCACGAACCTTTGTTTTTATTTTATTTTCCAGGCAGCTCAAAAACATCACTGACATTTTGTTTTCTGTTATTGATTAATATCAGCATAAGAGCTGTTTATAAATGGTTCTGTTCAAATGTAGCAATTCAAAATCTAATGCCGTTAAAAAGGGTGGATAAAAACAAACAAACAAACAAACAAGCAAACAAACAAACAAGTAAAAAAACAACAAAAACAAAACAATGCAAAAACAAACAAATAAACAAACAAGTAAACCAACAAAGAAGCGAAAAAACAAAACAAAGCAAACAACAAAAATGAAAAAGAAAACAAACAAAAATCAAGACAGTACAAAAACAGTAAAAACAAAACAAAACCAAAACAAACAAACAAATAAAGAAGCGACACTCCGGTTTGGATTATTGGGTTGAAAAGCCTGGGGCTTTGTGCTCTGAAGGGTTACATAGTTACGCTGGCTATGCAGAATTTGTTTTGTCTGACCAGGAATTACCCTTCCTATCCTTTCAACCCTATCCTATCATATCACAATATGGGTTTCTCATACGTGGTTTCAGGACGAATTCCCCTTGAAGACACAGCGGATAATGTGACAATACATTACAATAAAATTATTACTGCAGTATCCATATCATGCATCTAGTATTTGGCGATGATTTCATTTTACAACATTCCTCAACATTCAATTTATTGAAGTTCAATACACGTATGTATTATCTTTATTTAGCTCAAATGGTCCGTTAAGATAGTGTAGATTTCTCTTGGAAGTCCTTCCTCGGGATACCTTTTTTTGTAAACTGGCTCATGCGAGGGACGAGGCTGGACAGAGATCAGTAAATATTGTAACTATCTCGGGCGAGAGCAGTGAAGGCTAAGCAAGGCCAGGACGACAGTGGGTGACTGGCCGAGGTCACTCAAGAGCGCACCATTCACAACACACGGTGAAAGCTGTGCGGGTTTTTTTTTGTTGATTTTGTTTGATCTTTTTTATTTAATTTTATTTTTATTGGGGGGTGGATGGGGGTGTAGGGAGGACGGTGGACGGGAAGCGTGTGCTGATATCTGTCAATGTTAGCAGGGGATCAACTCTCACCACTCACTCACAGATGGATGAAAGTGAGAGCTTGCGAATAGAATTGGGACCCACCCACCCCCCTTTCTCACACACCCCCTCCTAATACTATGGTCATGGTGTTGAAGGAGAGGGCTTGTCTTCCTCAGAGACTTGAGTAGGTAAAAACAAGATATATGTTGGTGAGAACAAATTATGAAAAGAAGAAAAAAAATCAGTCAGCAGCTACGGAATCCGGGACGGCAGACAGGTCTGTTTTAAAGTCATATAACTGCACCTCATAAGGCTTTACTTTCCGCCCCCCCCCCCCCCCACGCACACACACACAAAAAAAAACAAACAAAAAACAACAAAATAAAAGATGTTAAATTCATCGACACTAGCGATTTTTTCCACTAAGTAGGTATTCAGCAAGGGGGAGGGGGGGGGGGGGGGGGGGGGGGGGGGGGGGAGGGGGGGGGGGGGGGGGGGGGGGGGGGGGG
>JBCIKM010199413.1:15773-28273 GCA_039654465.1 Melibe viridis | reverse complement strand
AGACAATCAATCCCAGAAGAAATCAAACCATATGAGTCTCTGTGTCTTTCCCTAAAATAAATAAGGGCACGATAAGGGATGAAACCCACTATCTGCCTAAGCTGGTCCACTGTGTTCTACATAAATGATACCACCATCTAAGCCAAGCACTGATCTATACAATCTCTAACCTTTCTGGATGGCACAAACAACACACTTGCCACACACGATATAACCATCACACAATGCATAACCATAATGATCTGCCAAATGATATGAAGTGAGAATATGTTTTGGTCCAATCCAGTTTTCTTAATTTTTTAACAAATAATTTCATAATATACTACTTAATCCAACTACATTTTAATGAACACATTTTCTTTCATCAAATAAACACAAAATCATCACTCATCAATGGACACAACTGCATCCTACTTCCATTTCCAGAGTCAAAGAAATTTCAACAAAAAAAACAAAAAACTCCAAATCACTACCGCACCAGCCATTATCTGTAGGCTTCGAAATATAAAAAAATTGTATTCATTTCTAGTTTAATTTTTTTTTATGCTTTTGGTTTCAAGTTTTAAAAAAGATTGTTTTTTTCTTCTCAGAAAAGCCTGATGAAAATTAAAAATGATTTTAAAAACCTTTTAGGAAGAATAAATAACAGTTTGAATCAAACTACCATCCTCACCAGTTTCGAGCATAAAAAAGATAATACTGAGCACATGAATGGGTTGCCCCGAAAGGTCTCAAGTTTACATCATAACAGACTGTGTTAATTCACTCACACAAACAGTGTCAATACTTGCTAATATTTAAGGGACCAGTTAGTCGGCAGCACACGCCTGCACCTGTACTCGGTTGATGTATGTCTATTTGATGATAGGAAGCCTGAATATCTTGACATCAATTCTTTCCCTCTAACGACCAGACACAGGCACACTTCAACAAGCTTAAGATTTTGTAGGAAAACTGGCAGAGAGCATTTCAATTGACTTGCCATGATGTAGGACATCAATTTTACAGGATGGACCATTACACGAAAATGTGCCGCCTCAAACCCCTTAACATCACTAACAAGCCTGATTCACTTCAAATCATATGTCCGCTAACAGGATCCAGAGCGCTTCAAATCACCAATCAAAATTTTGAAGACACGGAATTACTTCAAATTTGAATCACCCATTCACTTAATGACATAAAAATTATGTTGTGCAAATGTGGAGTTTTCATTGATGATATTGTGAAAATCTTCTATCCAAATGTGTTGACAAAAATTTGACGCACAGGATCCGACAAACAAATCGGCAAAATATGTGGAGATCTGATTAGCAATTTACATCGAGGGGGAAGCGATGGTTAAGACAATGGCAACCCATGAGACTAATACAAATCCATGGTGGACATGAGAGAGGGGGTACAAGTACAAGGCACCATTTAATCCGTACAACTGATTTCACGTTCATGATATAGCATTAATGGCAAAACTCTCTGGAAGGCATTGTTCAGTTGTTGTTTTTTTGTTGTTGTTTTTTTTGGTACATTCTTCACTTAACTTCCTCCTCTCATGTAGATAATCTCAATCATCACCTATAAAGCCAGACAACCTGCAGGCCTCTTAACCTATTGTACAACATGGGTGAAAGTGGATGAATGGCCTCAAGCCTATAAACACTTTAACCACATTCAAGATCCCTGATAAACATTGTCCTTGACCCAGCAATTTCTCACAACAGTGTGACAGGGGTTAAGACCAAATTATGGATTGTCTGGTTTAGTACATAGTACAAGTACATACCCACACCGCTGGCTTTCAATCATTATTCAACAAACTACTATAATAATTTCTAAAATTTCTTTTCAAATCAAAAAGGTCACTTGAATCTAGTCTGCATGCCTCAAGAATACAATACAGCCAGCTTTCATCATATGCAGCCAATAGACATTTTAGATGGAACAGCATTTTTTCCCGCCCTATCAATTGATATAATTTGATTAAAACATTGACACTGACAAATCAAAACTCCCTGGTCTGTGTGAGAGAGAGAGTGTTTGTGTATATGTGTATTTTTGTGTTGTGAGAAAGTTCAAGAGGAAGTACTGGATCTTAAATTAATCAAAGAATTTTTCTTTTTTTTTCTTTTTTGTTTTATTTTACTTTACCAACTGAATCTTCATCCATCATCAAACTTTTCTCATAAATCAACGACACAAACATATGGACATACAATTTTGAGTTTAAGATAAATGATGAATAAATGGATGTATTATGGTCATCAAATAGCAAATGAGTGCAATGTGTCTGAAAATAAATAACACCAAGCAAAATGTCATGCAGGTAGAATTTGATTGCATTGTAATCGGGTTGGAAACAAAACCACATGGAACTTTGAAGCACTTCAAAAATATTGAGGACAAAAAAAAACAAGCAACAAAATCCAGTTGTGCTCAATACAAACAACGAAATTAGATGCTGTTGTAATCACCATCAACACCATTAATTCTCAGCAACAAACTTTTACTCCAACAGGTACCAAATTAGCAGCAAGATCTTCATAATTTCGACACAGTAAGCAACAAAATTTCATACGTATTTGATACATTCCAACAATTCCTGCCCACACAAACACCCACACCTCCCCCTCCCTCCTCCCTTCAACGACACACACACACACACACACACACACACACACACACACAAACACACACACACACACTTAAACTCAGACATACAAACACACACACACACAAACTCACACAACACAAGCTCATGCATGCACACACGCACACACACCACAAAGCACAACACCAAAACACTCATATTGCACAAGGCTCAACCATGCTATCACAGATTAAGTAAAAGGATTTTTTTTTTTTTTAATGTTTACACCTTGACTTAATTTTTTTTTTTTTTTCACCTAATCTGCGACTGAGTATTTCAGCAGTTAAGACAGGAAAGGGCAGAACAAAACATATTTTGATTTTTTTTTTAAATCATTCACTATTTCTGTATGGTCTTTTATTTTATATCTGACTTGCTCAGTATCACAACAAACAGAAAGTTGAGAATAGAATGCCAAAAGGATTGTCTTCAAGGGCTTGGAAGGAGAAATGAAAACAGTGTAGTCAGCACACTCAAGCTCCACAAAACAGCAATGAGCAAATAATAAATACAATTCCAGCTAAAGAATTTTTTTTTCTCCAGTCTTGTCAGCTTTGTAAACAGATATAATTAATCTTGAAAGGAACTGAGGAAAGGGCCCGAATGAAATGCTCACCAAAGAGGTACTAATAGAGAAGTAATTTATTAGTAGTAATTTGTGACAAATCATCTGTCATTCAAGAACTTTCCCTTCAGTGGGAAAAAGCAATGAAAGATAGTAAACTAAATGAAAGGTTGTTATAATCCTAATGATTTCTTAATTTTTTTTTAAAAATTTCCCCCATTTTTCAGTTACATATTCAGATTTACTTTCAATCAAGGAAACCCATAACTAACCCTCCCATCAAAGAACCTGGTGTTTGGTCGACAATGGCTTTGAACCAAAAGAAGACAAAACTGAACATTTCATTCCTCAGACTTAAGTGTTTGGCAAAACATGTTCAAATAATTCAATCAATATGTATTATAATATCATTTCATTTCATTAATCTTTACCAAAGAAGAAATGAGCATATTATGGGACCTCAACACCTCTTATGTTCTTTGATATGTTATACAAAAATACTTCCAATGTATTCACAAGTAACATTTGCAAGAATATCATAAACATTCAATTTCCAAAAACCAGGACAAATCAATAAAGGTAGCAGTAGATTTTTCAAAGAATAGTTTCACATGCTCTGCTGATTTGAAATATATTCTGCCATAGTAACAAATGCAGTTATCTTTTGGATTGTGACAATGGTGAAGTGAATTTGCAGGGCTACAAACCAACAACACTAACCTCTACAAGCCAGCCATTGCTAACTTATCTCGGATCATCACCCTAACTTGATGGACACTTTCATTGATGCAAAAAATCCAGTTGTTATCTTTTATTCCTCAAAGAATCGGTTTTGAGAGCATCTGCATATTATGTACATTCAATTTCTTTGGTCATTCTCCTCTCTAGTCTTTTAAATTCACAGATTATCAATTTAGAAGGAAACCACTTTCTATTGTATCATTTTTGGGGTAATTGAGCATCTGACAGAAAACTCATTAATTGGTATTCACCAGGATCTGATGTGTTTACTAAATAAAATTTTTCTTGCAGCCAAAATACATAATGTTATAAGTTGATTCTAGGAGGTTAAAAAATTGCTTTTAAAACACGATTTTTAATTTCATCTTTCAACATCTGAGCACATTAAGACTTAACAACATGAACATACTTTATAGAGTCATCACTGATTACAGGGTAAATAATATTGCAAGGTAACATTTGGCTCATATATCATATTGTTCAAGGAGAGAAAAGCAACAAAAATAGAATTGATATAACTGTGTAAATAGTGTTGGTATTAGAGATTTAACAATTGTCAGAGCATAGCAGCGGACTGATGCAGCATTGGAGTGCTGATGGATTTTGTCATAAACTGTATACATCAACGCTGTATGATTCCAACAACCGTTTCAAAAAATTTGTGCAATAGACGAATTAATATTGATTCCTACTTTAATAGTGGCTGTCCATTTTTTTATTTTTAAAAAATAAAGTTTAAAACAATATTTCCCTCTCAAATAATCTTCCTTTATATATCATTTCCCTATTGATTCTCTTTATAATACTGACTTAAAATACCTCACCAATATTCTATTCAATGCAATTATCTGATGGAGAAGAGAAAGAGACCTGGCAAAAGACCAGTCTGGAATTCACAGTTAAACTTTATACCCCAAAACAGTTGCAGTGATAAAACGCTATAAGATGATAGAAAGAAGGAAACAAGGACAGAAAAAACATGGAACAAGTGAATGCAGCCCAGGTTTTAAATTGAATCAAACATTTTCTTCATGTTATACACCTACAGTATAACTGGTCTTTTTTTGTGTGTGTTAAAAATGGAAAAAAGGCAGTAAATAAATTGATTTTAAAAAAGCCTTCAATACTGCAAGTGTAAGCCGTTGAATTCATTCCTGACATGCAAGTTTCAGGGTAAAATGTGACCTTGTCAAGGTTCGTCACGCAAAATATAATAAAACATGATGACCTAACTTTTCCAGTAAGACGTTAAAAGACACCCAATGTATGACATTAAATTTCTTGCCACTTAGCAGAATGTGAGGAAGAAAGAGAACCTCAAAGACTCTTTTCCCAAATATCTATTTCAAAATGTTCAAACTCAAAAGGTTAGCAAGAAGAAGTCAATGTTCCCTACTAATAGGCACAATTATCAACAGTTCATTGGTTGGTGGCTTAACAAATCTGAGCCATAGTTATCTACCCCTGACACAATATTGGGTCAAAGACAGGAAAGTCATACTCAAAATAATAAAGATAATAAGCAAAAAGTAGAGGTGGAGGAAGATTAAGAGGGTGAAGGAGGAGGAGGAGGAGGAGGAGGAGGAGGAGGAGGAGGAGGAGAAGGAGGAGACAGAGACAAAAAAAGAAGATTATCACTCAAATAGCGACTTCAACCAAAGTCTTAGTTGGCTACCCAGAGCCAAGATCTCTTTGCTTATTGTTGCTGCTTAACCAGCCAGAAAGGAGAGTGAGGTGCTGTTTAGAATAAGAAGACAGTAGGAGGAAAGAAGAGCAGTTGCATGGCTCAGGAGGAGAACAAACCAGGCCACAAATTTGACACCTTGCCTAAAAGATAATGCCACCAACTCCTCCCCCTCCTCATTCTCTACTCCTCTCCTATTCCTTCTCCAAGCAACTAATTACAATTGTAAGCAGCGAAACTTGGTTTCAGTTTTAGGGATTACAAAAAATAAAAATAAAAAACGCAAACAGCAAAAGAAGAATTAAAAACAAACAACTAAGACATGACCAATCTATGATATGGCCAATAGCACAATCATAATGTCTACAAAGGCACATCAAAATAAGGAAAAACAAGATCTTCAACGCTGACTACACACCATTTCAGGAAGAACAAAAACATCATCTCCAGCTGCACACCATTTTAGGAAGAACAAGAACTGCAACTCCAGCGACATAATATTTCTGGAAAAACAAGAACGTCAACTCTGATCATACACCATTTCAGGAAAAACAAGTACGTCAACTCCAGCAACACACCATTTCAGGAAGAAAAAGAACATCAAATACAGCTACACACCATTTCAGGAAGAACAAGAACATCAACAACAACTTCAACTATGACTGTTACCACTTCAAGAATAACACGAATCATCTCTCACACCACATGCGATTCACAGAAACGCAATGACCATTTCCCCCACTGCACATTATTCCAGACAAAAACATTTGGGAAAAAGTATCGTTTCAGGAAAAATCCTGGAATCAATCACCCATATACACAATTCTAAGATGAATAAAAATTGAAAAACCATAACACACCTACTACACAAAGTTCAAACAAAAACATGAACTGTAACACTCACTACTATTAAAAATTGTTTGTTTGTTTGTTTGTTTATTGATGGTTTTAGGGCCCCACAACCAACAATTCAATTTTAAGACATGACCCATAACTCCGGTTCCACTAAAGATTAGGTTTAGTTAACCAAAAATAAAAAATCTCCCAGAAACATAGGTCTAGGAAAACCATAAACCATTACTCCCTCAACACGGTTATCCAGGAAAATGCATTGCAGACTAAAACCTGCAACAAAAACAAACAATAACGGCTTTAGTGTGAGTAAACCATAGACACCCATCCATTCCTGATTGAGCTTCAAAGGAGAAAATTGCCTGCTCAACTGTACCATCTTTGCCTCTGAGAGTGTGCACAAAATGTTTACTCACTCCCAACAGCTTTACGTCGAAAAAACTTTGTTTTGAATGCCAATGCCAAACACAAGATTGAATTTCATACCAATGCAAATAGGTCTTGAAAATATGATTTTGAAGGAAAGAAAATACCATCAAAACAAAACAAAACAAGAACAATCATATCTGATTATCAGATGTCAGCTTGCAGAGGTGGCTTCTCTTTGCAGTGGAAGTGTTAGCAACACCATAAGCCCCTTTGTAATATTTTGTCTTCAGATTTCAAATATCACAAAAATATTTAAAAAATCAAGAAAGGACATATACAAGAAAAAACAAACAGAAAACAACCAAAAATTTGTTAACCTCATGGCTCACATTGTGCTCTGTGACCTGACGGTGACGGTGTTTTGATTTTAAAATACTATAAAATCATTTTAAAAAAACCCACATCCTGGCAGATTTGAGTATTGAGTTGCAAGATCCTCAACAAAAAAAAACAAAAAACCTTTTTTATTAATCAGCACTTGTGTGTTAACAACGAAAAACAAAACAACACTGTCAACATGAAGCTGTCAGAGTGGAATTGGAAAACAACATTTGGAAGAGACTAAAGTGCAAACGAAAACAAGAAGCAAGAGAAACAACTTCAACAAGATAACAGCTTACTAAAAAGAGGAATGAGTAGTTTTTACACCTCCAATTGTCTTGACTGACAGGACAGTTAGCAGTTTTTAACTGAAGTAGCTCTACGCATAATAAATCTAGAGTTGATTACCATCACAATTACACTTGTAGTCATATCCTTGGACTTGAAGGACCAGAAAAATAAGTGCTTCATCAAAAATTCACTACAGCAGAGTTTGAGCCTTGTGTTATATTAGTGCCCATTCCCAGGAAAAACATCTCCACATCCAAAAGTCTCTACAACCAACTTTGCTATAAGAGGAGACGAATATACACTTTAACAAAATTATTTTACTTTTGTTTGGGTTTTGGTGGGGCGGGGGGCAAAAATGACTTTTTCCTTCTTTTTTTTTTCCCTTCTGATAGATCTTTTTAGCGTAAAACTTCAAGGTAAAAACTAAATCCAGCTTAATTTTCAAAGATCAGGCCGAAATGTTTTGCTGTACAGAGTTCCTGAATTTTAACTTATTTGCCTTTTTTTTTTTTTTCACTAAAGGGCTCATAAGCATATGTCAGCAGCTGAGCATGAAGTGGAGAGAATAAGAGAAAAAAAAAAAGTAAAAAGAAAAAAAAAAAAAAAAAAAAAAAAGGTATTTCAAAGCCATCTATTAAGCTTTTCATAAAAGAAATGGAATGAAAAGAAAGGCAGGACTCTGATTTTACTTGGGCACTGAAGTCTTGGATGAATTGAGAACCTCAATTCATGTCACAAAAGGGGAGAGAGACAGTGGGTAGGGAGAAACGGTGGGGTGAGTCTTTTCCAATAAAATTTCAAAAGAGAAAAAAAGAAAGACGGTTGCATGTCATTTCATTACTTTTGCACAAGAGTGATTGAATTCAGATACCAAATGGCCGCAATGCGTGATAATATCAACCCATAGAATTTCTCTGAAAACTCCAAAATTTCATTAGCAAAAAGTAAAACGCATTGAACTTGTCAAAAATTATTTCCAATATCACAAAATATTCTGACCATTCAAACATATATCTGGTCGTAGAACCCCGTGGTGCATAATCATACGTCAATTGAAAGGGACACATTCAACAATAACCAAAAAAATTATTTCAAAATAATCTAAATCATGATAAAGCATTGAATAAGTACCAAGCGTAAAGTCTTTTATTTCAAACTTTCAACCTTCTCTATGACTCTCCTGGCTGCCATAAAACACTTTGTTCTCAACAACGTGGAAACTACCAAAGCTCAAAAGAATAAAAAACTTCATTGCGCTTAAACATTCAACCTTAGGCATAAGGTCATGATAAATATTCATGCCCTAGACACTGACTGTCGTTTGCAGATCCTTAGAGCTCCTGTTTTCAGCAATGACATACAAATAAAACTTGAAAAGGAAACGCATAAAACCAGAACTTCAATAAATAATCTTTCACGCAACTGAAACAAGTGCAGCACCTGTCTCCATTTCATCAGCTCATCATTCAGTAGGATCTCTATATCAGAGTTTCACACCCTTGCAGTCTTAAACCTCAGCAACCTGACACCCTTACACCTCAGCAACCTGACACCCTCAAACCTCAACAACTGGACACCCTTACACCTCAACAACTGGACACCCTTAAACCTCAGCAACCTGGCAAACCTACAATTCCACAACATCACACACTTACACCTCCAATTACATCTTTCAGCACCCTCATACCTCGGCAACCTATCGCCTTTACATGTCAGCAACATGACAAAGTACTACAGCAGCTTGAGACCTAAAACAGGGGGGTTCATCATAGCAGCTCTAATCCTTTTTCAAGGGGATTCATGGAGGGTTTTTTTTTCTTTGAGAGGTTTCACATGAAACAATGGTTTTGACGACTTTGAAGAGTGGCACAAGCTGAAATGACCTTGTGATAGGGAGAGAAGATTGGCTATATGACAAACTAGGTCACTGAATCTCTTATTTCTATTTATTATGGAATCAGCATGGCTAGCATTGGAAAATAATTCAAAAAATTTATAAAAGCCCTCAAGTGGGCAAAAACAGAAATCAACGCGAAACTCTTTCCCAGGAAATTTGCTGATGGACAAAGTTGAGGAATTTACAGAAGAAATGCTAAAATTTGAGGAGTTTTGAAGCTCTTTTTTTTTTTTTGTATGGGAGATATGAGGATCTTTGAGGAGATTTTTTTTTCTTTCTAGGAAATTATAGGACAGTTTTGAGTTTGAGAATTTTTTCTCCAAATAATTTGAGGAGTTATGGGGAGTGCTAAGAACCCTGAATTAAACACAGTTTGCTCTCTTTTCCAAACCGCAAGAACACTATAACTTAACAGCAATTATAGCTTCCAGTCATCTTATTGAAGAATAGAAGAGCTGGCACTGGAAATAGACGAAAATAAACAGAGAATAGAGAGTGGCGGATGGCTCAGTTGGTAGGCCCGCTGTCCTGGCATTGGCCAAGCGAATGGGTGCCGTGGCAGGTCCTGAGTTTGATTCCCTCCTCTGACAACTTCCTTTTTTTCCCTTTCTTTCTATGGCTTTGACTATCTCGGCACTGTGCCTAAGTTCATTTTCAGTCATCTTGTTGTAAGAAGCCACACCTTTATTCATTTCTTCACACGCATCAGTTCCATTGTAACACACTTTACGTCACTGAAACACTCATGTTAACATTTATTTCACTGCAACCCATTTAACGTCCATCCTACTGCACCGCATTAAGCTCACGTCTAACACACATAAGTCAGGCTCACCTCAAAATAATATTGGTGGAAAATTTCCAAGACAAAATTTGGTGCTCCATGCTCCCAGTTAAAAATGCTCCTTTAATCTTCGCAGAGGTACTGTTTTGACAGCCCATTCCCATTCACAAACTCATCTTTAAGTATCAAGTCACTCCAGCAGACAGACACCAAGCAGCTCGGCAATGGACACACATAACTGCAAGATCTGCAGACTGCATCAACAAGAAGCTCCATGTCATATGTCAAAATCATTTCACACCAGCCCCTAAAACCTTTGAGGAAGGTAAGGAACCCATTAAGAATTATCACTTTATTAATAATTAATAAATATAAAACCAACCAATACAAATCTCACCGGTACTATGAGCAGCAGCTTTGATACTCAAAACACAAAGCGTATCAGATTCATTCATTTCGTAAATTGGATTACGGTCGATTATTAAGTCATTTAATACCAACCAATACTTCTCAACAGTTGATAATGGATTTGAACTATTTATCTTTTGTTCATCTCTAAATCAATATTGAGACTTAGAAGCTGTTATATAAAAAAATTCAAAAAATGGATCTCCAATTTCCTCTTTGATTTAGACTACTTTACTTTTACCAAAATTTAAATAAATACTGTTGAATTGAAGGTATAGGTATAAGCCTTTCAATTGAGTTAAACATATTAAAATAGCCTGGAAACATTCTGAAGAGCTTGCAGCTCAGAAAATTTGCCGAAAACAGTTTTCCGTCTGGTTTTCTCCTCCCCTTATTTTATTTTTATACCTCAATTTTGCATCACTGAGCGATCACTTCCTACCCCAACACCCCCCCCCCCCCCTCCCCATCACACACACACAAAAAAGAGATGCGCCCGACACATATATTTGATTCCCATCCTGGATTCGGATTATATATATATATATATATATATACACTATATATAACAGCTCCACGACAGCCAATGAGAATTATTTGTAATAAACAACGTTGACAAGATGTAATTCCACTCATTTTGATAACAAGTCGTGTATAACTGGGAAACAAAAAGCCACTGGAAACATATGAACAAATAATAATGGAGCAAAGGATTAGATTGAACAAGAAATGACAAAATCATTGCTTCTATTATCAATAACTCTTTCAACGCAACCAGCCCATCCCCTCACAAAAACAGGATTGAATAAAGCACAGAAACACAGGCACGACAAGCAATCTTAAGAATCGTTTTAAACATTACACATGAACTGGCCCCCTAAAAGACTGAAAGCACAATATAATCTCTTTCCTTCATTCACAACAGAAAATTACAATCTCTCTGATAAATTTCACTGTGAAATGCTCAGATTCAGGCCTGCAAATAAATAAGAATGAGGTAAAGGATTTAATTACTTTATTAACTTAAAGAAATCTTTTTAGTCTTGTAAGATTTAAAGAGCAATCCTTACAACTCTCAAAGGCTTGACAATCTTACAAGCTGAGGATACCAAAAGGTACCATTGTTTTATACTGAGCCACTACCTTAGAGTCTTTTTTGCTAAACTTACAAAATTTCAAAAAAAAACCCAAACAAATTGAATGAATTTCACAAAGAACACCAAAGCGTCTCCTCGCCAACTAGAACTGCCAACAACATGCCCTGCATCTTGGAGCCTCATCAAGTATAAAAAAAACAGAATGCAATACTGCAATACTTTTTCAGATCACTCAGTCTAAAGATGTCCAATCTGTCTTATTTGATTTGTTTAAACACATACACACACACACACACACACACACACACACAAAGCAAGCGATTAGCAATAAAACAATAACAACATAGATAGTTCACATTAAAAAGGCTAAGAAACACCTTTCCGGGAAATCAAAGGTCATAGACACTTCACAGTTGTCTTTACACCCCCTCTTCGCCAAAAGTGCTCTATCATTATGCTTACATGAGCACTTGACACCTTGTGAAGCAGCAAACAAATTATGTAATACCATCAAATCTTCCTAAATGAAGAATTTAAATCATTATCTCTCAAAACAGAAATAATACGCTCAGAAACCCTAACGCATATCCAATGCTGTGCAGTGTAGCGAAAGCTACATCACAATTGGAATGTGCAAAGGAGGCGGTTTGTACGGGATTGACTCAAGGACGCGGTTTGTACTGGACTGACTCAAAGAGGCGGTTTGTACGGGACTGACTCAAAGAGGCGGTTTGTACGGGACTGACTCAAAGAGGCGGTTTGTACTGGACTGACTCAAAGAGGCGGT
>JBCIKM010199413.1:0-15673 GCA_039654465.1 Melibe viridis | reverse complement strand
CGGGACTGACTCAAAGAGGCGGTTTGTACTGGACTGACTCAAAGAGGCGGTTTGTACGGGACTGACTCAAAGAGGCGATTTGTACGGGACTGACTCAAGGCCAGTTTCCACTCATTGAAATCTATTGATGTTTTTATTAATATTTTACTTAGGTAAAGGAGAGTGGTGATGACCAAGTGTCATTACAAAGGCGAAATATAATCTGCAGTACATGATACACAGACATAAGTCATAGCGACAATAATGGAAAACAGTGCCAGGAAACAGGCCCTTAGGCCGTAGAGAAGAACAATCTGAGGTACTGCAACACTGATTGGAGAGAGTGTGTGATTCACGACAAGATAATATTATCTATCTGTTTTTTTTAAACTGTCCAATAGTCTTTAACAACCAGAAACATTAAAGGGCAAAAGCAAAGAGGGAAAAAAATCATTCAAAACCTACTGTGGAGTGACCAGGATATCACTGTGACAGAGGAAAGTAAGACTACAGAATTGGTAATTAAAAAGCTCAAGAGCCCTAGATCCTACTGCAGACATTTGACAGAGAATCCTTTTGACAATTTAACCTTCGCCTGATTACAAAACAAAAAATAGACAAAACCAAAAAATTGGAAAAGAAGGCATTAAAAAAACTCTGAACTTCTTTTGACATGTAATGAAAAAAGGCAACAGGCCCGAAACAGTGATAGTGTATGTGTGACGACAACAACTCCTCACCCCACGTGATGAAACAGTGCAAAGGGAGATTACTGTGAAAGGATATACTCCACATATTTCCAACAATATCTGCACATAAACATCATCAACATTTTTAAAAAAAAACAACCCCGAGAATTCAATGGTGGGACAGTTACACATAGAGACATTGTTGGTTTAAAATTATATCGATATGCGCAAAACAAACAAAATATTGGTAACTATTTTCAAATGAAAACAAACACACAATTCACAGTACATGAAACAAGGCAAAGGCTTGAGGTGAAAACAGAATGTATGACCATGATAATACTGCAGCATCATTACTCAATAATTCATCTACAAATAGACTAGACTGGGGAGAAACAACACAATCTTTGAAGCAAGTACCCTCAGAAAATTGTACATTCCTTTTATACTTTATAGCTACCCTTTCTATATCTCCTTAGTTGTAAAGGGACTGCTTTATTCCCTCTAGGATCAGCTACGCTGTCGTGATTCCTACATACAGGAATAGGAACATTCATGAATCAAGGGAGTTTAGCCCCATCATGGTTGGTTCTGCAACTTTGAGCTCCAAGCCAATGTGTAATTTCTGATTAATGCAATGAGCAGAGCAGAGTTTTTAGCGTGTCTTTTTGACAATTCCATCATTTTACAAAGGGACTGTTAACTGCACTGTCCTTTTGTTAAATAATCAAATTGTCAAAAAGACACTCTAAGAACTCCTGCGAGACGACAATAAAAAGACATATCTTTTAAACCAAACATTTGCTAAATCAAGCTCATAAAAAAAATTTTTTAAAAGTTTCAAACAATGTCTGTCATTAGATTTTAGGAGCTCACATGACCATGTTGCAATTAATCTGATTTGTAAGATCAAAACCTGTTAAGTTTCACGGTATGTCCCAGCATATATTATAACAGGTAAGACTAATTAATCACAGACTTTTTTGTGTTTGGTGACCCTCCTCTTTAAACTGCGCTATGCAGTGTGGTACCGTCACCTGTAAAGCTATAAATGGAGCAGAGGGACAAAAGCCCCCACAACCGAGCATAATCAAAGACAGAACCAGGAGAAAAGGGGCTTTAGATCAAGACTTTAAAGCAAGCAGGTGATCAGCCCACTTTGCTGGCAGAGAGGGACGACAAATGTTTTACACTGCCACTAATAAATGGATACACACTCTGTTCTCTGTGTTCATTTGTTGAAATTTAAAGTTTTGCCACATGAGGTGATAAGTCAGATGTATAAATTGTTGGTATGTTCCACAATCAAATCCTTGAAACAAATGCATGTTCTTTGTCACAAGACAACCTTGAACTACTTAACTGCATCTTTCATGTCAACCCAAAATCCTAATAACAAAGATAACAGTAGCATAATACAGCAAGACCTTGTCTTTTCATTTGTTTGTTTTTTCTTTTATGCCTTGATGAAATGCAGTTATTAGGAGGAGGTTGTGTTTTGTTTTGTTGGAGATGACTTACACAGGTCATAAGAGATGTAACATCAACAGCTGAGTTGTCAAAGCATCAAATCTATGACATCAACACCAATAAACACAATCTCAAATCCACACTTAGCCAACAGTTGCTGGTCTTCTGAATATTCCTCTTAGGCTGAAATAAGCCAGATGTCTACGAGCTCGATTCCCGCATTTGCCAAGCGCACCATCCCAGATGTCTGCATGAAGAGATGTGTCTGTTAACTTGCCTTTCAGACTCACTTGGCTTAGGGACCCCTTTGTAACTTCAATTCCCGACAGAGGGGATGTAAGTGTAAGGGAGGGGGAGGAGGAGGAGGAGGAGGAGGAGGAGGAGGAGGAGGAACCTACAACAAGAATAAAATAGAATGCAATAGAATATTGAAAATGCAAAAAGGAATGTTTTTTTGGTTTTTTTTAAATGATCACGATTTTCTATCAACCAACACTGTTAAGTACAATAATTAAGATTTGAAATGCTTTCCTTCATGTTTCATATGACAAAGGTCTTCCCCACTGTGATATAGAACAATCTGGTCACAGGTTTCAAATATAACCTCAAATGGTTGGTGCCTATTGATTGATTATGGCTTACCACACTTAACATAAAAAGAGTAATTCGCTTTTCAAGAGGATTGGGTTACTGTGATTTGTGAAACTCCATTTGCACTATTTTATCTTTCTTTCTTTTTTAATCCAGATACTTGCTTTAGCTGTTGTACTGTTTTTTCACAAGCGCCTGTCTCATTCCTGAAATTCAGACACATTTGTGTAATCCCTATGAAGGACTGAATGGGCAAAAAGTAAGCATGTGTATACCTCAGCCTGGACACGCCCCTCTGATGCCTCATTCTTTCTTCAGCTGCTGCTGCTGCTGTTGTAGAAGCTGCTGAAGCCATAATTGAACTGAAGAACAAGACACAAACACAAAATAATTAAAAACCTCCCACATAGGGTATACAATGTACAAGACACAAACACAAAATAATTAAAAATCTCCCCACATAAGGTATACAATGTACAAGACACAAACACAAAATAATTAAAAATTTCCCACATTAGGTATACAATGTACAAGACACAAACACAAAATAATTAAAAATCTCCCACATAAGGTATACAATGTACAAGACACAAACACAAAATAATTACAAATCACCCGCAGAGGGTATACAATGCAATGTATGACAATAATTAATTTGAAACATTTTCTCAGACATTAAAAATAACCAAGATCTTTCTACAGAAAAATCTACACCTGACCTACAGCTCCTTGAGAACTAACAAAAAAACAAAAAAAAAAAAAAATTGTAAAATCAATTGAAAAAATCAGAATCTGAGATAGAAAATTAGCTTGGTTAAAGCTCGAACATGCCTGTCCCACTGGTACAAGTAGACTGTAATGCTGTGAAATTAAAGGTTGAAGTTGTTTATGATACCAAGTCACTTCAATGAAGAACTATAATTGTCAAAGAATGCATTGTACAATATGCATGGTACCGATGCTAAGACTCCTCAGAGATGGAGTATGGTATTATTGCACCTAACAGGTTAGCGTTTTAAGTATTATAAATGGGTGCCGTCATTATTTGCCAAAAAATCATCGTAAAATCAATGTAAAATATCCGTCTCATTTTGAAGGTCTATGGTTTTCTCATGAGAAACAAACATTCCATGATGGTTTCCTAGGGAAAACCGACAGAAAGTAAACAGCACTAAATGCTTAGTTGCTGACGATCATTATAAAATAGATTAGCAAATTTCGTGTAAATTGCGCGATCAGTGCAAACAAACATCACTTCTGATACACATTTAGTGTCATAAGCTAAAGCCACTTTCAGACAGCACACGACTGCCTACAAACAATGTTTCATGTACTAAATCAGTATAATGGCAGATCTGCGTATAGCCTTGTAGGTTGTATTGGCTCAGCTGTTAGTTATACTGTCTGGTCACTGGCCACTTTGCCAGCGAGGCACTCTATTTTCCACCAGAAAACTGGCAGCGAACTTTCACCCATGGCATTAAAATATGTTTGTTGTCTTCTAATATGAATGAATATGTAGTTATGTGGAGCTTAGGGAAAGTTATGAGGACAATGGATAAGTACTTTTTAAATGCTTTACTTCAAATTAACTTTCTCGCCAGTCTGGCACTAACATATGTGTAATTGTAGGGTCCTAAAAGACTCATACTTTTGTCCCCATTATGGGAGTGCAGAGATGCAGGATCCAACACCACCACAATGGGTTTGGTGTTCATGGCAGAGGCCGAGGAGGTGGAGGAGGAGGGGGAAGAGGAAGATGGTCGGGCATGTCCTGGGGTCTCCACGCTGCCGCTGGCACTACTGCTGGGACTCGGCTGGGCTGTGGGCAGCCCACTGGTGGCATACGATGCTGCCGTTATGTTCTGCATATTGGACGAGCTGTGCACTGGGGAAGGAAGGGGTGGGAGAGGAGCAATGGGAGGAGAAAAGACGAGGGAATAAGAATTAAGAGCGTTAGTCAGGTGAAATCTCAGAACTGCTTACACCCGTGAAGCCCAAAGAGGTTTTATCAGACTACAAAACTAAAGTGGAATGGCCATGATTTCACTTTCACTTCTCAAGCACATCAAACAGATATTATTTTTTGTTGTTTTTTTGGGTTGTATTTGTTAATATCTTTCGAATTAACGTTGGACTCCTATCAAAAGCTGTATCCAGCAACTGTTGTTTCAAAGCTGAAAGTCAGGCAACTTTCTGAAGAGTTAACAAGTAGATTGTAGATGTGATGGAATAAAATTGATTCATTCCCTTAATTTATCCCATTGGGAAAATTATCCTTTTGCTCTATCATGGGTGAAGACTGGGAACCAATAAAAATGCAGCTTTGAAGTATGGTTGTCAGGAATTCAATCCATGACCCCTGTAATGGGAGTCTCTGATTGCTTACATATTAATTAAACTATGGAGCCATTTGAATTTTCTTTTTAATTCCTCAGTTTCTTGATCCCTGCTTAAGACAAATGGTAGAAACCTTTGCAGTTGTAGGAGCTGGATCCAATATCCTCAGCACTGGGAGAAAATCCAGGAAGAAGGAATTTAGCTTCTGCTTGGACTTTAGACACGAGACCATCTGGACGTTCATCCAGGAGAAAAGTGGGGAGAGCAGAGGCTGAGGAGGAGGAGGGGGACGGGGAGGATTGGCCGTGTTCCATGGCAAGGTTGTTGTTCGGAGGGAGGTTAAACCTGGCAGGTTTCACCACCTGGGAGGACAAGGTTTTTGGGGAGGCGGACGGCTGATGATTGGCTGAGGGATGGGAGCTGATAATGCTGGTGATGGTGCCAGGAGGAAGCTGGAAGATGGAGGAGCCTGAGGACGCCAGGGCCGAGGACGACGTATGTGCCTGGTGCACCATCTCATTCAGCTGCAGCGCTTCTGGGAAAAGATAATATCCATGACAATATTGAGAACGAGTTTAATGATAACTATAATGACGATAGTCATTTAATTATAATTATGGAAATAATTATTGCCATAAGCACATCCTAATAAAGATGAGTTTAATTTGTGGCTATATGATAAAGAGTGCCTTAAGACTTAAGTGAGACATCCTATAAATAAACCATTTTATATTGCTGTTGTTAATATTAGGAAAAAAAACAAAAACCAACACAATATTTATCCATTCCACACAACTGCCACTTGATTTTTCAGAAAAATTACCCCACAAACCAAATAATCGTCACTGTCATGAGACAATCTGAATCAATGTCACTCAGAGCGGGTACAAGAATGAGTTGCTATGGTGGGTGTCAGTAGGTGAGCTTACCTGGAGAAACAAAGGGCAACCGAGAGACAACACTTGGCTGGTCTGTTTCCATAGCAACTTCCTGCTTGACGGGTGGGGCGACAGGATATACTGGAAATAAAAAGGCAAATATGATTATGTTGTTAAATTTTTTGGTTTTCTCTATGCATGCGCTATACAAATGCTATGTATTATCATTTCAGTGAAAAATAAACAAGTCCAATATAAATTATATTGAATAAAGGTCAAGCAGAGATGTAAGAAAACAAAAACACAACAACAACAACAAATTTCCAATACTCTACTAAGACAATTTATGATGTCAAAAAAATCAGAAACTTCATGATTGATGTGAGAAGTGATTTTTTGATTGATATTTCACACAAAACTGTCATTTTTTCTTAAGAAGGATGTCAGTAAAGCATCAAGAAGCACTCACAGGTCACAGAGCTGAGAAAAAGAAAGATGGCAAGTACAGTGAGGATAATAGGAAAACCGACACAGAGAGACATTTTGGAACATTTTGGAACACAATATATATATTAGAACATTGTTAATCATCTGCATTGCACTCGACTTCAATTTTATCACTGACGAAAGAAGAGCTATTCAAGGAGAAAAGAAAAGAAAACAAATACAATTCGCAAACAATTTTGAGGACGGCAGATTAAAAGAATAACCATACATATACTGAATGATCAAAAACAAAAACAAAAAAGAAATACCAAGGTGATACAACTATCTGTAAATGACATAAACAGGTATTATTTAAAGGGACCCATCGTAATACATGACACAAAATTAACCCACGTGGTTATGAGGTACATATTAGACCTTGTTTGTATGATTTTCAAGCAGAGTTGTGAAGAAACTGTCACCGGTATTAAAATGCTGCGAAGCTCGAAGCTCAGATTTGATCTCAAGATGGGAGGACTTAAAACCAGTTTTGAAACAGGATGATACATAATATGAGTCAAGAGGCTTCATCAAAGATAAAAGGGCGGTTTTATAGTTATCCAAATTATCACACACTGGATCAATTTGACAAACTATTTAGGTATGACTAATAAATAGCTGGGTGGAGCCCCTGAATTTTGCTGCGTAGCCTCCATAGTGAATGATAACACAGACCATGAGTCAGCGAGATAAAATGCATTGTGGAGCGGAGCAATAGGAAACCTCTGTTTTTATGTACCTCATTAGCCTTTAGTGTACCCAAACAATAAAAAATATATAGCTAAGTGGATATAGAAAGGCTGAAGATAAAGACGGAGACACAAGGCAGATCAGTTTCAGAAACTGGTGACAACAGTTTGCCTAGAAAACAGCCAGGGCATGATGTAGTGGAAAGGGCAAGTGTGGCATCTCCCTCTAGTAAACTTTACCCAGCACGTTTTTTGCATCATGGTTTTTAAGGCTGTCTCTCTCTCTCTCAAAGGCACTATTCCAATACTTCAGTTATTTATTTAATAAATTCTAGGGCAGTCTCCTAATGGTGCTAGTATAGAGAGAAACAAAGGGAATGAGTGCCTGAAAGAAGTGAAAGCAAGTGGAAGTTCAGGGTGAGGTCACAGGTGAATTTTAGCAGTAGGATTGGGAGTAAGATGAAACGAACTATGGTATTTGAGGTGATGTTGCTATTTAACTGGACTGTTCCACCAAACTAAAACTTTCATAGATGAAAAAACCGACACACCTCTGAGTTACTTTAACAACATGAAATCATATAGAGTTCTTTCTACTATGAAACATATGATCACCACACTGGTAACAGAAACATCTGCTTATGCATTTCCAAGTAAAGGAACAATAAAAAAGGGCAAAAATCAACAAAGCTGAGAAAAATGAGGAGCAATGGTATTATACAAGCAGGTAATATGTATTCACCCTGCCCTCTGTTTCAATACAGCATGGCTATACTTTATCCATATCAATTCGCACTGAAAACATGTCTCAGTTGTTAAAGATGAAAATTGGATGGACGAATGAATGAATGAATCAATCAATCAATCAATCAATCAATCAATGACTGAATGAATGAATGGATAAATAAGCAGGTTAGAGTAGAGCAAATTAATAAGCGTTTCATTACCATCGGATTGGCAAAAAAAACCATGACTGTCTAGGCTTCTGTACATTTATCATTTGGAATCATGTCATTTTAAATTATCTGTGGTACTGTGTGGGATTTTTGTTATACATCCTAAACATAGTGTTTAATTTTAAAACTACATCTTCACCCCTCTGCAGCATAATTGGATCTTAGGTAGTGATGCACTCATTATTGACATCTTCAATCTTCCATGAGTAAATAATCCTTGATTTTTTTTAACCTTGAAATTACTGAATTTAGTCCTTCCTTCATACTGCAGTGACCAGTCATACTTGAAGGAGGGTATGATGTCATTGTGTTGAATCTAGCCCCCTTCCCGATGGAATGCAAATGACCTACCCACAAAAAAAAAAGTACAACATCCAAAATAAGAAAAAAAAAGACTATCTAGCTAGTTTAAACACTCCCACTTAGCTTTAAAAAGGAAAATACTATGAGATATATACATGATGACAAAAAGGGGCGACCATATATAGGGACTGCTCCAATCATCAGTGCTTGCTCAAACATCGACTAGTTGGCAGTTTGGGAATTTTGGTGGTGGCTGAAGAATCCCTTTAGTGGTGATGAACATTTATAAAACTAAGTGAAGGTGGGCAAAACCTCTGACAGGTGGTGAAACTGGATCCTTGGGATCAAAGGTTAAAACAAGCATCAGGTTGTTATTGCCGATTTGGAATAAATTAAGTAAAGGCATTGAATCGAATTCTTTTTTCTTCTTCCTCATTCAACTATGGCAAATTGAAAAACTAGAAAATTAAAATTATGGAACTGCTGGCAAACTAATGGCTAACTATTCATAGACTAAAAATTTTTCACCACCCACAATAAATATCCTAAGGAGAACCACTGTATATTTTTCCCAAAGTTTTCGTCACTAGCATGCTGAATTCTTCATCCACCCACCAAAATTTCCATCCTCCAGTTTGACAAGCACTGGTTCCATATTTCCGCCTCTGTCCCACAGGACTAGTTCAGTAAATAAAATACCAAAACAAATGGATGTGTGTGTGTGTGTGTGTGTAGAAGTGTGATGAGAGTAGCGGTTTCTACTAGAGCTAGGGCAGAATACATGAAAGCTGAGGTTTGCGTAGAGAAAAGGTGTTAACTATATGCATTATTCCAAGTCAAGGAATGGCAGAATCAAAAGGGCAATGATAAAAAGTAAAATAAATGAATCGTCAGTAGATATCCAATTTAAATATTTTCAGATCATGTTCAAAAAGAAAGAAGATAAGAGAAGATAAGGAGGGGAGATTTCTGTAGAAATTTCTAAGTCCCATCATCAGACTATACCACCTGAGGGGATTACAGGACGACAATTTAACTCTTTTTAACCGGAGGTTACAACTGAGCCCCCACACCAGGAGTTGCCTCGATGGAGATGGCAAAACTGTGCGATGTTAACTAAACATCTATGAAATCTAAACAAATTTTTCACTAATTAGACTTTAAATAGAGTTGAAAGTGAAAAGTAAACTAATCAACAGACCTTTGCAAAAGGTAACTCAGTATTCTCAAAATGACAGTACTAAAACCATTCTGCTTTCTATTAAGAGACAAACCATAGCCCCAACACTGGACCTAGTTATGAGATAACTCGTAGGCCGGATAGAAATAGTTAAAAACCTACAATAACATTATATGTTCAACGCTTACCCCATTAAATCCCCAACACTCCTGAAATGAGACTGACAAATTGTGATTCAGACCCTACATCCATAGAAAGATGAATAGATTTCGCAATTGACAGAAAATGGTCTGAAAACAGGGACAACATTAGGGTGAAACTCATTTCCAGAGTAAATTATTATTGTTTCAGTATGATTCTTTAATCAATTCAATCAAGTTTTCATTTTGTTTTTGTTTTTGTTTTTTTGTTTTCTTAATTTAATGTTTTTAAAATTTGATGCAGTTTCTCTTTGAAATGAGTGGAAGACAGTAAATCATGCACTGTAAACTAATGAGATCTTTTGCCACTGGAAAAAGTTCGTCAAACAGAAGTGGATAGTCATTGTTTCCAATATGCCTGGACAAATTGCAGTAGATTTTAGACAAAACCAAACAAAAGTTGATTATGTGTCGTTTTGTTTAAGGGCATTGATGCTTCCATCTGATTAGGAAATATAACCAGTTTAACAATACAATTTTTCTTTTGCCCAAAAGATTCCGCTACTTTGATAACAAACTATTTTGATATCTGCCCATGAGAAAAACAGTTACAGCCTCTTGAATTTATAAATTTTCACCTAATGAACAGAGAATTTGTTCACTAGTCGGCATGTAGAAACACCATAAATGAGATAACAGTTCCGCGGTATTTAAATGATCAAATTTAAAAATGAAAGAAAAGAAAAAGACAGAAAAATTATATACAGAACTGTTTACCAATTTCAGAGAGTAGAACAGACTTACTGGGTGTGTCAATAAAACGACAAACTAAAAACTTTTCAAAACAATAAACTTTTCAAAACAATATTGACAAAAACTGATGATTTCATTCATTCCCTTCATGTTGTCAAAATAGCCAGTGCAAGTTGACTCTCACGAGCGATCTCTTTGAGATTTGGAAGACGTGGGGGAAAAGTCTGTAAGAAACTGGGCCAAAATTTAAGACAGGCATAACCAACCCTTAACACATGATACGGTAATGTCATCAATACTCTGAAAACCAAATGTGTGATAAAAATAAAAAAATATTGCTAAAGTAAATGGCAGTTCATAAGATGGACAAAATTATGTACAAACACATCTTTCTGAACCCATGACAAAAAAAAAAAAAAAAAAAGTATTTAACGATAACTTCATTGACAAAAAAAAAAGTATGAGAATTTACATATTAAGCTTAGTAAAACAAAACAAAAATTTCCTAAGACAAAATGGCATGAAAAAGGAAAGATTTAGAAAGGGCAAACAGAAAGAAAGTGTGGCACAACCTGTCACAATAGGTGGGGAAAGCCACACAGCAGGGCAGGGGGTGGTGGCGGCATGCTTATGTACACGCGCTCACACACACATTGCTAGCCTATGGCATTGCGCATGGTGCATGGTGTGTACTATGTTACGACTCGCGTATCACGGCACACCACTTTCCACCCCCCTAGCCAGCCGGGCACGGACACGACAGGCACAAGCAAGGGTGTACCAGCCGCCCATTCTTGTCGGACACTATAGTGGGGGAGGGAGTGGAATGGACAGAATCACAAAGAATAGCAATTATTCCAATTCACACCACTATCCCCATCCCCACCCCAATCTCAACATCCCAAAGCAATGTATTCATCTTCTTCCTTCCCATCTTTTTCAACCAACACTCATCAGTTCTATCTGAGGTGAAAGCCACATGATCTGCCCCAAGTCCTATTATTCTTGATTTCCTTATCTCATTTCAGTTCAACTTCTTTACTTCAAACAAGATTTACTGCTTACAAGGAGCTCTTCCAGGAATAATTTCAGACTTAATTCCCCACATTAAGTAAATCCATTTGCATTTAACTAAATCTCGCTTGAAAAAAAAAAAAAAAAAAAAAGAAATCCTCTCTTTCTCTCTCTTCTTGCATCATTCTTTCTTTGCCAAAAAATGAACATTAACTGTTGATGTATTGAACAGCTTACCTCTGCAGGCCTTCTTCTCAACAAGTTAGTCAAATGGTTCTATACAAAAGAGGTTTCTTTCTGTGTGTAGGTACATGAAAAGTGGTCTTGTCAATCAACATCCAATAATGCAAAATGACTTTCACCCAAGATAACAAATGATGTCGCTAAGAGGCTAAGTCTACACAGCTGTGCATGAGTAAGCCTGTCTCGGTTTCTAAAGGCTCTCTCTACTCTACTCTACCACCATCTCATACAGGTCTGATACATTGTTCCTTTATCAATAACTCATGGAATTCTTAAATCAACCCTATATAATTCCCTCTCCATTACCCCCTAAAATAACACAGCTTTTGCCCTTCACATTGGAAAGTTAACACCATTAAGTACTTCTGAACTTTGGAGGAATTATTCATATTCTATTTTATTTTTCAGTTCCTTTTCTGGAGGTTCTTTTTTGTTGCAGTTGTTTTTTGTTTCTGGAGTTTTCTTTTAAGTCTCTTAAACAAAATAATTGTCCAAGTGTTTGGTTCAGGATCCATTTCTTATTTCATGCTGAAATAATCAGAAAGACAGGACGGTGATAACTAGGGACTCTTAACGTATAATATGACAACATAGAACAGTTTGACATGAAACATGAGAAAGATTGCAAGAAAGTTAAGGTCGATTTATTAGTGCAAAAACATAACAAGACTTACAGAAATATATGCATTCCATCCACCCTCTCCCACCCCATCATCATCGTCAATATCATCATCATCATCATCATTATAATTCTGCGTAACTTCATCATCTCAATGTTAAGTACATTACGGTGGTGTTTTTGTCTCAGAGCAATGGTAGAATGCTTTATTTTAATCCCTGAATGGTGTTGTGTCATGAGTTTGCATTTTGTAACGCACTGTCGAGCAATTGTGATGGATTTTGGTGAAATATAAATTACACATTATTATTTGCAGTAGTTTTCTTATCATTATTACATCATCATAACCCAAGATCTGTTACAGCCTTGTCTTCTATCCTCCAAGGATGATTTCTGTCCGTATTTCTTTTGCCCACCCGTCCAGGGTCTGCATAGGAGTTGTTATCTGTCCCCTCACTTGCATCCCCACTATTTTTAAGCAGTAAGTGTCTACTATTATATCTTTTCTAAAATCGTAGTCTAAAAAAAATTAAGCTGCTTTATTCTGATTGACTGGATGAAGTGATTTGTCAATCTAATTAGTGACAGCACTTTGTACACCCCCCTCCCCCCCCCCCTAAATCACCACAAACTCCACTATCACCACACACACATTGAAAAAAAAATAAACCCCGAAACAATAACACACTAGACTGTGACAGATTATGCTGACTAAGGCAGCAACTCCATCTGTCAACAAAATGGCCATCCGGTCACCAGACCTGTCAACACAAGCCGTCACAAACATCAGCTGAGCCACAGTACAGAGCCGCGTGACCCTAGATCGTATTCACCCCCTCATCAGACAGATTGACAGATCTTGCACCTGAGCACAGCTCAACCTCAGGATATGTAGGATTGACACACGTCTCCGAGATCAGGGAAAATGCAGCACAAACAGAACAAACTCTAAGGCACTGACGAAAAATTCCAGAACATCTTCAAATTTTCTTTAATGTCCACGATTATTGAACGATCTCAGTCCTGTTTAAAATCTTTTCTCTTTTCTTTTTCAATTGAGAATTTTTGCCACCCTTGATGTTGACCAGGATCAAATCAATTAAGTGATGCCTTTTTTGTAGTCACTATTCTCAAATTATAATTCATGGCAGTAGTTACACATCTATTCTAAAAAAATTTGCCCTTCTTTTGTCCAGTCATCTCATTACTTTCTTTCCAAATTCAAAACAAAAACTTAGTTTTTCTTTTCCCTTGTCACCTCAACTGATGTTGCGAACCAATCGTGATCAAGAAGTGGTCTGAGAGAATAACATTCGTTTTGTGAGCAATGGGTCCTTTTGAACATGTTACTGCATCCCAGGGTAGACTCAGTATAGTGGGTTGATCACCTGTTTGATTTAAAGTCTTGATCAAGAACTCTTTCTCATAGCTCTGTGTTTGGTTATGCTTGGCAGTCAGGGCTTGAGTCTATTTATAGCCGTCCATAGAGCACAGTCCCAATCCTGTATCATTGTAGTAATAGGTGACGGCTGGGAACATATCACAGAAAAAAGGAAATTCAAGTCTGGACCATGGTGCATCTCTGTGGCAGTAAACCAGTACACCCATAGCAACCGCAAGAGACAAGTTAAGTCCCATCTATGTTCCTAAAAGTCATTTTTATCAAACACAAGTGACTTGAAAAACATTTTTTTTTTTAAAGTCCTGCTTTGCTTGAGATGATATCAGTCTAAATTTAGCGACTCTTAAAATTTTAGGGGAATTCCACATTGGACCAATAAACAGTTGCAAACCAAAGAGACATACCACAAGAATAAAGAGCTTGTATGGAATTATAATCAAACCAATGTTCATTGAAACAAACATTTAGGTCTAATAAAATTTTGCCTCTACTACAAAGAAAAATACTCAAAAAAGGAATTAAAGATAAATGTTTAAAAGCCTTCCCATTCTCCCCACTCATGACCACGCCTTCATGGGTTATGTACTAATACAAAATGCCCAGAAAGTCGAATGACAGACAAAACATGGAGATAATGCTAAAACTATTTCAAAAACATAAAAGGAGCACAAGAATTAGGTTCAGGGTTGAAGGGACAGGAAATTAAAATTCAAAGTCAACCTTTTTTCAAATAAACAAAGCCCAGCCTTCTTCAGACATAAAAGCGACTCACAAAATTAGAACTCATAAATCACTCATCATCTTATTTTACACAGTGCCC
The DNA here is from genome assembly GCA_039654465.1 of Melibe viridis. Taxonomy (NCBI): domain Eukaryota; kingdom Metazoa; phylum Mollusca; class Gastropoda; order Nudibranchia; family Dendronotidae; genus Melibe; species Melibe viridis. Next base: position 1,121 of record JBCIKM010199413.1, on the reverse strand, counting down.
TTGACAGTTTATTGAGACACTTCACATTTTACACAGGCCATAAAAGGCCTCCATGAATGTCACAGTGACATGCCCAAGTTAACCTATAGTCTCTGAAAGTAAGCAGAGCCTAAAGGCTCAACTGCAACCACTTTCAAATCCCTCATTGTTGAATTGGTTATTTAGAATTCATTTGTCACAGATCATTTTGTGAACATAATAAACAGATTATGTCACCCGTTACCTTTCAGGTGATAAGCTTCAAAATAAAGTAATAACACACAATTGAGTACAAAGAAATACAATGGTAGATATTTTAAATATGATGAGCAATATAAACAAATTGCACAGAACGGAAAATATGTTATTTAAAGTAATTTATTATGTTTGGCAAAGATTTCACACACACAAACAAAAAAAACACATAAAGAGTGGTTCTGTACAAACTGGATGGAGAAAGAAAGAAAAACAAAACAAAACATGTGCAAGGTGATAAAAACACATGATTGCTGATTAAGTTACAAATAATTTTTACAGATGACTGTTGTGTAAAAATTCTTGCCATGACTTCAGCCTCTCTTTATTCACACAGTGTTCCATCAAACTGGCACTCATCTAAGATTTATAAAAAACTGACATGGATTTCCTGTGACCCAAACACTCGTCAACTATTTTGTCTTCTGATTACACAACAACCATTAAAGATTGCTAAAAAAAAGTTTAGGATGAAAGCAACTCTATGATTCATCTCTGAAATTATTTTTTTAAGTAGTCATTTTGGTTTTGGTTTTGAGACAAGAAAAGGACTTCACTACTTTACTACTATGCTCAAAAGTAATTTAAAATAAGTAAAAAACTTGATGGTTGGTTTGTTGGGTAATTTTGTTTGGGTTTTTTTGGTTTCGTTTTTTGTTTCTTGGGTGTTTTTTTTGTTTTGGTTTTTTTTGTTTTTTTTTGGGGGGGGGGGGGTTGTTTCTGTTTTTGGAATGCTTTTGTTTGTTTTTGGGTTTTTTGTTGGTTTTTTTTGGTTTGTTTTTTTTTTTTTTTGGGGGGGGGGGGTGGTTTTTTTTTTTTTTGCTTTTTTCGAACTTTCAAAAACATTTTCGAGTCCAGGAAAACAGCGTCTATGTATCTCGGGTGGG
>JBCIKM010199302.1:2704-12795 GCA_039654465.1 Melibe viridis | reverse complement strand
GCCCCCTTCACACGGGAAGGGGTCAACGGAATTGCGAGGAGGCGGGGCGAGGGGGGAGTGGTATGGGCCGTGTGTCTGGGCAAAAAAATTGTAGAACTCTTTAGCAGGAAAGGCATGGAGTTATCACCTGAGGCATTTTAACCTTTCCAAAAGCATGACATTTGATACTTCATATCAGAGAATTTGGGGACAAGATCGCAAATCAACGGAAATGGAAAAAATATTTGGAATATTGCTTTTTTCCCCTGACTAGATTTGAACTGAGACAATGTCTTTTAATTTAAGAGTCCATTGTGACATTTATATCACACCGATCTCAGAATTTTCTTTGATGTTTGCCCATTTTCATCCACTGACAACATCATATGAATCAAGTCGACGCTTTCATCAGAGGAATGCTCATTTTTTAAATGATCCTTGGCAGACCAGAAAGACGAGGAGAACCAACCACATCCTGCACACTCATAAACATAAGTACAGTTATTGGATTTATGAGATTTAGAATGGGAATCTAATTCAACACGAGAGGCTGAAGTGAAAGAGCAATCGTACTCCTCACACACATAGACACGAGATGCTAGTTTCTCCTTTTTTGCAGCCACATCTCGAACAACAAGCAACTGACCAGGATGCTCTGTTGCATAATGACACTTCATACCAGATAACGTGCTGTGATAAAAATACTCTGTGCAATACAAGCACTCGTATCCATCTTCACATCGGTCTTCCCGATATCTGGTATCACGAGGGGTGCAAATAGCATCTGAATTAGGCATCACAGGTTCTAACTTTACTTTATCAGAGTCAAGATGGTGCAGTAATACCCTGCACTTTGGAATGTTTTCACATCCTGAAGGCACACGAACTTGATTTTGAGAGCTTGAGGAAACTTCAAGGGAATTGTTTGAGTTGTATCTCTCTTTTTGTTTGGAGGACACAAACCCAGATAAGGATAAATGACTTGCCTTATGGTTTAAGAGAGCGTCATGGACACTGAACAACTTATTGCAGGAGGAGAAAGGACAAACATAGAATGAATTCTTTTTCTTAGAATTTGACTTCATCTTGACCTTGACCACAATGGGTAACAAGTCCGGATGATGATTGGCTAGATGTGACTTCACCTTACGGAGAGGACATGGCCCTAAGCTGCTGCAGTAACTGCAACAGTAAATGGCATTCTTCTTAGATACACTCGGATACAATTCACTTTTAAAGTCATTGAATAATCCACTTGAACTCTTAATTTTGCTGAAAGTTTTCTTTGGTTTGGAACTTTCTGCTGCCTTAAATGCCTCTTCATCATGCCGTTCAACTTTCACTGAATTCTTGATTTTGCTGAAAATTTTCTTTGGTTTAGAAAATTCTGCTGCCTTATACTCCTCTTCATCGTCCGGTTCAACTTTCACTGAATTCTTGATTTTGCTGAAAATTTTCTTTGGTTTAGAAATTTCTGCCGCCTTATACTCCTCTTCATCGTCCGGTTCAACTTTCATTTTCGTCATAGCTTTTACAGCTGCTGAACGAGCAGGTACAAGATCAAAATGTAGTTTGTTATCATCCGTAATATCTATAATCGACATAAAAGAAGATCCTGTTTGATGAACAGGCTGTTCTGAAACAAGCTTTCCAAGAGATAAGTCTCTTTTCTTTATTTCTTCATTCTCTTCTTGCAAATCTATGCTACCACTGACGTCAAAATCCTGACTGGCTGACCTCCCAGACATGGCAGTACTCTGAGGGATAAAAATACTGACATCAGAGGCAGTGTTACTGGAAGAATCAGTCAATTCATCAACATACATTGTACCTGCCTCACTATCATTGACCAACACATCTTTCAGTTTCTCACAACTCTCACTACTTGCATCTGACTCATATTCTATAGAGTCCTGGCACTCATCTTGCATTTTACATATGGTTTTATCTCCTATGGTTTTAAATGTTAATTTCAGTGATGAAATTGATGGGTAGGGTTTCTTTCCTTTCCTGACAGTTTGCTCTTCCTGAACTACATTTGAGCCATTTTCCAGACTTTGCTCATCTAAAAATGCACTTCTTTCCACATTTGGTGCTGCATTTGATTGTGTATTGTCTTCAGTAGCTTTTAAGTTTTTTTTCTCCATATTGTCAGTGCAAATACCATGGGGAACCTTATAATTGTTTTCAGCTGCATAACTGCCAATACATTTTTCTTTAAAAGATGAACTTTGTTTAACCTCATTACACTCAACATTTTCTGGATTGCCACTGGAAAGCTTCCCAGAGTCTTGGTGAGTACCATCATCAGCTGAATCAGCTTTTGTACTTGGGTTACGATTGCATCTGATGAAAAGGAAAAAAAGAAAAAAGAAAAAAGAAATTTACATTACTGTAAACCTTTTGACTTGTATATTCACATAAATAAAAACAGAATTGTTCATAAAAGAATTGCAGGCTAAAAATACTTCAGAATTGGAACTTGAAACATCATTTGAAACTAACATAAACAATTGACAAGAAGGAAGGGGTTTTTCACTGCATTTGAAGGGCTTATTGACTACATTTATAACTGAAAGAAAGGATGGTTTACAATTCTTGTACGGGCCTAGTGAAATATTGAACCATTCATTGACATTTGAGCGCTGATGTGGTCAATGATCACTATGGTGACAGTTAACCTAATCAATCGATGATCAAGATTTGTCAAATCATCACCAAATTGTAAATTGCGCTTATGGAAAAGATGTACCTTGTAAACTAAATTTAACTCAGTTTTACAACTTAATCTAAATTGCTTGATTGAAGTTTTAATGAACAAAACCCTCTAAAAAAGTCGTATAAATTGGCCAAACACATTGGTATATATCAGAACTCTTTTCAATGTGACACAGTGAAGAGAAGTTGAGATGAAAATCTAGAACTACAGGATGAAGCTATTCGTTTCAAGGAGTTGATTTGACAATGACAAAAGAAAGCAAAGAATTTGTTATGTCATGCAAACAATAAATGGGTTTGAAGTTAGAAAATGAGACAAAACTGAAAAGAAAGAGGTTTAAAAGAAAAAAAAAACTTCATGTGTCATAAAAAATGCAGCTATCCCGGGGGAAAAAAACCAGAAAAAAACAACAACAAACAATTGTGACTAAAATCAGTTGTATGACACTTATTACAAAATAAAAATTGTGAAACATGCCTTCATTAACAGATTTTAACAGTTTAACAGCATTAATTGGGCAGCAGCTAGATTCATATAATTAAATGGAAAAATAATGGAAGAAGAGTTATTACTTCAAGCAAACCAAAGAAGACACAGTGTAATGACATCAAACCATTCACAAGAAGACTTTTTTAGCCCAGAAGCTTTAAAAATCAATGAATAATGTAAAAATGTAATTGCTGCAATTGGAGACAGCTTTATGAAGTCAATGCTCAAACCCACTGAGTAGCCTTGTAGCTGTCCATCTCTAGAACTTCCAATTAGCCAATAGCACTAATAACGGGTAGTTAGAGTAAAATAAATAACTAATTGGTTCACAGCTTTCTCTCTTTTCATCAATCCAGTAGCCATGAAGAAAAGTTTTACAAATTCATCATGAGAGAAAAAAAAGGGGGGATGACAAAGAAAAAAAAAAAAATCTATTCAAATGGAATAAATATCTAAAGCTGAAGTCAAATTACACAAAAAACTGAAAGTTGCAAATCACCTTTAAAATCGCAGACATGTGAATACAGAAACCTGGCTGTCACACAGATGAGATTGTTCATTATTTAATTATATCCCTTTTGTAAAGTTAAAGAGAAAAAAAAACCTGGGTGGATATTTTTCAATATTCAATATTTGCCCTCTCACGTCACAGAATATGAATTTTCCATCTGACAACCTTGTCTGATGACGTCATTCTTCAAATCAATTGGGGAAGGCTTTTTTCGTTTTGTTTAAAGAAAACAATGATTTACTCCTACTTCGAATATTCAACTCCTTTATGTAGTTGTGAAATAAATATAAGAAGTTTTAGAGAATAGATTTTAAAAGTTCATAGATAAAGGACCGTAAATCTGTTCAATTAAAAAAGTTCATCTAAAAAGCTAAAATTCAGCGACAGCCTTTTTTCTTTTATTGAAGTTAAAGACCTCTCTTTGAACACCATCATTACAGAACTCTCTAAATTTATTAAGGGCAGAAATTCAACCACCGGTACACTCCATTTAAACGAAAGACCATTTCATAGGCTTTTCTTGCATAAAACATTATTCATTATGTTTCTGTAACTAATAATTATAAATTAGGGGTGTAATAATACAAATATAGACCCCAATGAGGTTATTACTGACCTCATCTCTCTCAAAAATTCTAGTGAGCATTAATCAATATCCACTTAACATATTTAGTTTTATTCATCATTTTCTTAACTTAATGAAAAAGTCTACTGTAAAACGAGAGACATTAAGGTTTATATCAAGCCTACCCATTATGATTAGATTGCTGCAGCCGCTGCTGTTACAACTAAAATCAACTGCCGTTGCCCATAACTGACCACAACCTCTTGCCATGTAAAAAAAATAAAATTTGACCAAAAGACTTAAAATCTAATTTTACAGTATCCCACAAGTTGTCATCATAAGTGCAAGTATTTTCTGCTAGCATTATTTCCAGGTTTCATAATTGTAATTATCATTGATGAGTAAAAGGAATCAAATGACAGGTATTTGAAAGACCAAAAAAATATGCTTTTCGAGACTGTTTTTTCTCTCGTAATTTTTGGTTTAGTGGCATTAGTTATTGAAATTTTTATGAATGAACATCTTTGCCATGCAGAGTTTTTGTCCTTACACCAGGCAGGAACTTCATATTTCTTAAAATCAAGTTGCAGTAAGCAGATGGTTAGTAGCTTTTGGCTTCAAAGAATCTATTCTCAATTTGCAACTTTCAGTTTTTCTACTACCAAACCTTTGATGCTGTTCAATAGACACAAATACCACTGCCACACCATGCAGCTTACACTGTTTTGCTCATATCTACCTTGTCCAGGGCCAACTCTGCAAAAGTTACAGTTTGTTGCAGACACTCGCGAATGTGTGGTTCAACTTCAACGTCGGCCAGCTCTGGCTTATGCCATGGGGTGCATTCATCCACATGGGTCAGATATGCTGTGGGCGCTGCAGACTTAAAGGTGCAATCATCACGGGCACAGAAGTACACTTGCTGCTCTGAACCAGATTCCTGATCTATAGCAAGGAGACCAAACCCTCTGTGCTTGTGGTAAATGTGTGTCTTCATTGCCGAGTGTCTTTTCGCTGTGTACATACAATGGAAACATTTGAAAGTAATATTCTCTTTCCTTTGTGGTGGTCCCTTTGAATGGCCTAGTTTCACTTTCAAGGCATTGTCATTGTTCTTTAAGGAGACAACATCCTCAATTCCAATTCCCTCTGCATCGAAATTTCTCGAGAGTCTGTTTAGTCTGACAGATACAGATGAGAATGAACAGGCCTGAGACCGTGAAGGAGATGGTGATGTGTTTTGTGTAGGGGGAGGTTGGGCAGGTGGCTGGGTGGGTGGTTTAGCGGGTGGCTGGGCAGGCGTTGACTTGTTATTGCTATTGCCAGTGTTTTTGTTTTTGTCTGGTGTCATGTTTTTGATGAGAGCCACGTACCTGTGAGGTTTCCCAGGATGCGTGCGGTTGGAATGCTCTTTGATCTCGGCCTGACTGCTGCTCTGGAAGTCGCAATAGCCACAACTCCAGTAGAGGCTGGAAGTACTTGCTGTACGGTAAGTCCCTCTATTGTTAGTATTGTTCATGTTTGTACGGTTGTTGTTGAACATTGGCGGGCGGCCGGGACGACCGGGACTGGGTGTAACAGTTCTTGACACCTTAGTGGCTGCGAATCCTTGATTTCCATCCTGCAAAGAAGGAATAAGCTGCATATGAGGTTTGTTTGACTTTGAGTTCTGTGGTGACTGTTTCTTGTCCTGGTTTGTTGAATTCCCAGCTACAGAAGAGACTGCAGGAGAGGCTGTAGAAGAGACTGCAGGAGAGGCTGTAGAAGAGGGGTATAGAACTTTGTCATTGCTACTTTCAGAAACATTTTCAGATTCATCTATTTCCTCCACTTCCATTTCAAAAGTCTCGTAATCTTTTTCGTTGATTTGAGGATGTTTTCGGGGGTTCTGACTTTTCCTTGATTTAGTTTGTCGATCCGACCCATGGCCATTTGAGGCTGTTTTAGCTGAACCAATTTTAGCAAATTTATCTTTCAATTCAGAAGTCTTATCTTCATGCTTGCGTTTCAGACTGGTAGCAGTGTGATTTTCTTTCATAGTTTCAGAGCTTAATCCATCTACTTCAACAGTTTTGTTTTCATCATTTTCTTTCCCCTCAATTCTGGATTTGACCCTCATGTAATCAGATAAAAATGCACAATAATTCAAATTATCAGCCATATCTTGGAATTCAGGATGCATTTTAAATGAATGCCGAAGAATATCAGATCTGCAAAATGACTCATACTGACAATATTTACAACTAAACCTATGATCCATGATGTGATTTATGATCAGAGATTTGTTGCCCGATGAAAAAGAGCAAAAATTGCACCAAAAATAGTTGTTATCCAGTGATGCAATGACAACCTTTTCATTGTTGACTTTATCATAGATAAAAGGCTTGGATGACACAGCACAAACCAATTGGTGGTGCTCCACATCAAAAATTCTCTCTATATTTTCATCCCCGACAGCAGCTTCCATTAAAGAGTATGACAAAAGAGATTTGTCTCTAAGAATAGAATCTCCTTTTTGAGTGGGACTCTTTGGCCGAAGAAACATAGGTTTACTCATGTCTTTTTTCCCTTGACTTTGTACTAATCTGGCTTGAGAGGTAGATGAAATAGGGAATTTCACTGAAGAGTTGTTGCCAGAAGGAAACCTTTGCTCTTTGTTGCCAGTGTTTGAATCATCACCTTTGGATCGCCTCATAGGTCTTAAACTCTCTGTATCACTCATGGCCAAAACAGTTGCGTTCTTTTTCAACAATCCTTCCACTATGTTCTCAAAAACAGCTGTTTTCGCCACAGAGCAATCCACCTCTAATTGTGCGCGGAGTGCAGAGGTTGCTGAGGAGCTGTTGGACTGTGTTTGAGAATCAGAAGCTGTTGCTTCTTGAGAAGGGGAGTCGCTGCCAGGGTCGGCAGATTCTGGTGCCAACTGCACAGGTGGAGCTGGGGAAGATGACCGTGAGTCAGTGTTGGAATTGGAGTTATCACTGACGCCATGATTGGTGGATGGAGTTTCATCATGCCTTTCATCAGCTGTAGAGTTATCGCTTGGAGGTGGTTGGTTGGCAACTGGCTCTTCTTGAGCCGAGTCATCTATAAGACTTTGATGGATAACAGGCTTTTGATCTGGCTTTTCATCACTAGAGAAGTCCTCACTTAGGGTTTGATCAACTACTGGCTTTTGCTCTGGTGGATCATCAGGCTTTGGATCATTAGGCTTATCATCATCATAGGAGTCTACTGGTTCTTGTTTGATCTAAACACAAAGAAAAAAAAGAGATTTTCATATCACTTTCATATCAAACCTGATATTTATAATAATGTGACAAGTGTGTTTTGCAATTGATGATGAATGAAGAGATGTTAACTACACTGAAAAAAAATAATGGATTTTTTTTCGCCACACATCATGCTATGTTCACCAATTGAAAGTTCTATACACAACAAGGGTTGCAGATTTACTATGGCAATTAGAATAAGGGAAAAGAAAAACAAGTAGAGTTTAGAAAATGTTTGGACCCTTAACAGGTTGAGAATGAGCGGCCATTTCAAGGGGGTCTGAAGACATACTCCTCTGGAAAAATTTTGAAAAAAATCTTTTAAAAAAATGGCCATCGAAGCTATTCTGGGCTGTTCCTACCCTACATGAACAAATTTTTCAGCATTAACAGACTTGCCAACCCGGTTAAATAAATTATTTCCAAAATTATATTTTCGACCAGATTTTATGAATATTTTTCATATTTTGAAGAAAAAATGATATTTTTACAGAAAGGTATCTCCCGATTGCCATACCACTTTGTCAATCAGACCATTTTTTAGAGAAGGGAAAAAGAGAAAAAACAAATAATAAAAAAAAAAGGGCAAACTCCCCCCCCCCCCCCCCCCCCAAAAAAAAAAAAAAAAACCCAAAAAACTAAAGACTGAAGTTTCATTTTTTTTATCTGCTCGACCAGTAACGGAAGCTGTACAGTAATTGAGTAATATAAAAACTCACTTCGCAAGAGAAAAATCGGACAGTATCTCTAGAATATTCGATCGACCATCTCCCTTCTCTTCCCTGTTTTTAGTCCTCAGTGCTAGGAACTTTGAAACACTACAAAAAAACAACAAACAGAAATCCGGGGGGGGGGGGGGGATTGGCCTCCCCAGCACAAGAGTGATATTATACTACTTTATCTGGGTATTATGACAGTGCAGTGGCTCTCCTAGTGAAGCATCATACTCCTACGCCAAAGGGTTCAGTGCAGGTTGAACTCCTCCGAGGGCCATATAGTCATTAAGGGCTTATCACACTGCAGCACTTTACTGAAGGTGTCCTCTTCTTCCCTTTGGACATATCCAGAGAAAATAACTTCCCAGACTGGAAAATAATGGTAAAGGGTATTTTACTTTTTCTTTGGTCACAACCCCTCAATATCAATGATCCATATTCAATTCCTAAAACTCCAAACAAACACTAACTGGCTCCAGGGTTCCCATTCAAAAGCCATCTCCAAATTCAAGACATCAGAATTTTTTTCAAGACCAGTATTTTGAAAAGACAAATACGAGCAATACACCCACAGAATAAATTTCTGAGGCATAAAGTAAATGTCGTCTTTTTATATATGGAAGAGAAATTTAGTCATTTTTAATTACTGCCTGATCACACCATTACATTCAGTATTTAGATGTACATTCTGATCTGGAAATGAAGTTGTAATGAAGAGTAACTGAGATGAAAACAAAACAAACAAACAAAAAAACAACCCCTGTCCTCTAAAAAACAAACTACAGCTTAAAAAAAAATACTTTAGCAAGAAATTCTTCCAACTTTTAGATATTATATTCGCGCACAGCCCTTATAAAGACGCACTCTTTCATATGGACTTACTATTACATGTGTCATATTTTGACACTTGAAAAACATTGTCTTAAATGTAAGGGTGGGGAGAAAAAAAGATAGTTCCATCCGTGTTGAGTATTTACAAAGCACTCTGATTTACAAACCCTGAGTAGAGCATAACACATCTGTCTTACAGTATACAAGACCTACTGGTACTTCCGTTGTCAAAACGAAAGTAACTTTTAATTTTAAACAAATGAGAGCCAATCTTAACATTCAGTACAAAAGAGTTCATATTGTGCATCAAATAACATATCGGTGTTGCTTTGTTGCTCATTTTGTAACTAACTTGTCTTGCTGTTATTCTCTGAAGGAAAATTTATAGAGAAATGTTTTCTTTACTTTTTAACAAATCTATTACTACATCATTTTTACTGTGGGTTCTCTGAGCTGCCAAATGATTTTCTCAACCACGATCACCACATTCAAGACCGAGTGGGAACCGTGTCTCTTTGACAAAGCTGTGTTGCTGTTCGAGTTAGCAGTTTACAGTTATGAATAAGATGATGGTCCTTATGCCCATTGGTAGACTGTGGATGAAAAGCACTAGCCACTTCCTGATATTAACCTACCACCAGTCCAACAGCAACACATAATTTGTAATCGAGCTGACTAATCTCATGTAACCACTCATGAACACAACTAAAAGCTTTGTGACCTTATTAAGTGCACATCCATTTCCAGTAGAAGCATTGGATTTTTGTGGAACTTGGGAATGATAACGTCCATACAAGTACAAGTACTGCTTAGACCAATCAAGTCTGTTTAAACTAGTGTCTACATAATGTCTATGGACTGCATGTTGACGAGGGCATGTTCTAGTGGGCAGTTTTAAACTGAAAAAGAATTCTGTTTTCCATGAAAACAATGTTAGCTAGATAAAGGGGGGGGGGGGGGGGGGGGAGAAAAGACCTCCCTTTAAAAACCTCCTTTTAAAAACAGTTCC
>JBCIKM010199191.1:0-12796 GCA_039654465.1 Melibe viridis | reverse complement strand
AGATGATATTTATTTTTTAGTGTAAATCATCTCTCTGCTGTTTGTGGTTTGATCTGTTCCCTTTTTGAACTAATTCTTTCATCTTACTTTCCTCTGGGATCCTCTATGAGCCCCCTGAGTCGTGGGGCCCTGAAAGCTCAAATAAACAAACAAACAAATTTGGATTCTGATATCCACTTTGACCTGGTTCAGGTTCTAGCAATGTACTTGCATTCTTTGGGCCTTTTTTGACGTCACTTCTGCGCTAAGTACAAAGACAGTTGAAAAAAGATTAACTTAATTTGTTAAACCACACTTAAGCTTTTTTCTCTTCTTTTACCATTTGTAAAAATTTGCCAATATTGTATGTATGTATGCTACACAGCCAACTGGTTTAAGTAAAAAAAAGAGTTGGGAATGTCTTTGGATACGGACGTTGCTTCGTTATTACCATTTGTTGCAATGTTTCTGTAGATTTATGTTTAAATTATTTTAATTTTTATTATTATACAGCCCATGAAAGGTAAAAGAGCACAAAGCTAGCATTTAGTCACACCGCCCACGTTGCTATTTATATCAAATGTATTACGATAGAGAGAAAAGAAAAAATATATGAATCGAGCATGGGGTCAAACTCGTAACACTCCCGTTGCAAACTGAACACTCCACTTCAGCTACAGTGGTGGTCAGTTGTGAGTGATACATTATGTATATAATTCCACGATCTAGGTGGAGAGCCAAAAGGGAACCCAAAGTTTGGCTAAAATTTTATGAATAACTGGCCCGCTTATTCGTACAATTGCACAGATAACCACTACAATTTGTAAAACCTCAATTTACCGATTCAAGGACGATCATATGTATTTTGTTGACCAGGGTAAGAATGATTTTTTCCCACACTGGTCGTAAATGCCCCAGAGTGTGTGTGTGTGTGTGTGTGTGTGCACTCTGTCTTCCTAAGGAATGGGCACCTGCCTGCCATATGCCTCCATGCCTGCAGGCAAGGAACATCATGTGACAACACCACACCAGCTGCCTAACTGTTACTATTTATGGGACAGAGAGATGCCTACCGCCAGGGGGACCTCAGAGCTTTACATCCATTTTGGATAGGATTAGATAAGTGTAAAGTGCCTTACCCAAGGACACTACGCAATGGCACCTGCAGGGATTGAGCCCAAGGTCTTGCCAAAAAAAATACATCTTGCCCAAACATGAAGAGCAAGGCTGTACGGCTAATCTCTCATTAGGTCCAGCTTGCTGACCTATCACTGACCAGATTCGAGTCCCTTATTTCTGCATTTCTGCAGTTATTGTCTTTGGAGAGAAAGACACTTGAAATTTTTGCCATATTGATTTTAATCCTCATATATACTGACTTTTTTACGTTATCATACTGATTTTTACTTTACTGGAATGGCAGGTCTTGTTTTACAGAGACCAAGGATGTACACACACCTAAGTGTAGTAGATATCCTTGTTTTCCCTTCCATGAAGTTGCTCCTTTATAAGGAGGCCTATATATATATATTGATATATATTTTATAATACAGATAATTTTTGTTGTCCTGAGTAGCCGCTGCTTTGTTGTTTGTTTTTATTTCCAACTGCCAAGGGTTGTAACATTACCTTAGTAGGGCTTGATACCGTCGAATTCAGATGGTACTCTCGGTTCCCAATCATACTTCCATTAGATTGTAAAGTGGTTTCTGACTAAAATAGTTTGAAAAATTTTGCACTTCATATTGGAAGAGGTGAGCACCTTACCTTTGCCTCTGCTGAGCCTTCCTTAGATTAGAAAGCTTGCTTTTACAAAATCATATAACCTGAAATAAAGATCCGATTATATATGACAAACTCCTGCCTTTTTCAAATTAATGTTTGAAGTTTTGGAAGATTTTTATCGCCAGGCAGCCGTTTAATTCCTCTGAGTGATTGTGCTTAAAATCTTACGACTGTCTTGCCATGTTGGAAATGACACCTCAAACACAAACACAAATGCTCGTGTTCCAATTGGTTTATTTTTCTATCCTTGCAATGGGTAGGAAACCAAGATATATCATACTATATGTACTTCTCTGTATTGATAAAATTCCAAACAGAAACAGAATTTGACATTGTTTTTCATCTTTTTTATATCTGGCAGAAGAAGCCTCGCCGGCCGCTGTTTGTAAATTTCTGCTCATGGAGCAAAGTGCCGGCACCTCAGTCCAGGCTGCATGCTGTGCCAGTGATGGGCACGGAGATCATGGACATGGAGAAAGATGTACGAGGTTGGTGGGGCATGTGGAAAGATGCACGAGGTTGGTGGGGCATGGGGAAAGATGCATGAGGTTGGTGGGGTATGGGGAAAGATGCACGAGGTTGGTGGGGCAAGGAGAAAGATGCATGAGGTTGGTGGGGCAAGGAGAAAGATGCATGAGGTTGGTGGGGCATGGGGAAAGATGCACGAGGTTGGTGGGGCATGGGGAAAGATGCATGAGGTTGGTGGGGCAAGGAGAAAGATGCACGAGGTTGGTGGGGCATGGGGAAAGATGCACGAGGTTGGGGGGGCACGGAGAAAGATGCACGAGGTTGGTGGGGCATGGGGAAAGATGCACGATGTTGGTGGGGCATGGGGAAAGATGCATGAGGTTGGTGGGGCATGGGGAAAGATGCACGAGGTTGGTGAGGCATTGGGAGAAACGCATGAGGTTGGTGGGGTATGGGGAAAGATGCACGAGGTTGGTGGGGCATGGGGAAAGATGCATGGGGGTGGTGGGGCATGGGGAAAGACGTATGGGGTTGGTGCGGTATGGGAAAAAACGCACGAGGTTGGTGAGGTATGGGGAAAAACGCATGAGGTTGGTGGGGCAAGGAGAAAGATGCATGAGGTTGGTGGGGCATGGGGAAAGACGTATGGGATTGGTGGGGCATGGGGAAAGACACACGAGGTTGGTGAGGCATTGGGAAAAACGCATGAGGTTGGTGGGGCATGGGGAAAGACGCACGAGGTTGGTGAGGCATTGGGAAAAATGATGAGGTTGGTGAGGCATTGGGAAAGACGCATGAGGTTGGTGAGGCATTGGGAAAAACGCATGAGGTTGGTGGGGCATGGGAAAGACGCACGAGGTTGGTGAGGCATTGGGAAAAACGCATGAGGTTGGTGAGGCATTGGGAAAAACGCATGAGGTTGGTGAGGCATTGGGAAAAACGCATGAGGTTGGTGGGGCAAGGAGAAAGATGCATGAGGTTGGTGGGGCATGGGGAAAGACGCACGAGGTTGGTGAGGCATTGGGAAAAACGCATGAGGTTGGTGGGGTATGGGGAAAGATGCACGAGGTTGGTGGGGCATGGGGAAAGATGCATGAGGTTGGCGGGGTATGTTAAAAATTATGTTCATAGCAATCAGTTCACAATTTTCTTCCTTTCTTTTCAGGCTTCCATTCGATTACATCAGTGGCATTCAACAAGCAAGTCCTGGAGGAGTTAGAAGGTGCCGAGGCAGCCGACCGTTGCGCCCTGGTCAATCTGGCCCTGGACTTTATTGAAAATGAACACAAGGTCAAAGTCACTCGCAACTACAAGAGGCTACCTTTGGAGACGACATCCCACAAGGGGGAGCTGACGGCCATCCAAAGCAGCTTTACCAGAGTCTTGAAGAACAAGCAGCGGGAGTTTGAGAAAAGTACCGGACTAATTACGTCAAATCCTTATTTCACTGACATAACCATTGTGTACTTGCTACTGTTCCTATTTGCCTCCTTAAATTAAAAATCTGGTTAATTTACCAAGACTTGGCTGCTATACTCTACACGCAGTACGGTGCTTCTGTTTTTTTTTGCACATTTTTCAGCTGTCCAGATTGTCAATTTCACAGATATTGCTACAATTTGGTTTTTCACCTGGCAAAACTTTTGTAGCTGCTATTGCTAGGTTAGGGGCCATTCAAATATAATCATACACCTCAGGGAGTGTAGGGGTGGGGGTTTTGGTGCCTGTAAGAATAGCGTAAGATATGCGTAGGACTTGGCTAAATGTAATATTACACTCCTTGTGAGATGAAAAACCAGGCAGCCAATTTACTATTAATACAAACACATTTGATCTACATTACAGAGGGAGGTGTGGCAGATGTGAGATTAGTATAAGGAGGGGGGGGGGGTGTGTGTAAAAAGTCCCGAAAAGGTGTAAGATTATATTTGAACAGACCCTTAAAGGTAGAAAAATGACACAGTTGACTTTCAGACTATTTCAAATAAGAATTGTTTAAAGAAAAAGTGAAGGGAGTATCTCTGCCTGCTTGGCTTGATTAAAAAGTTGAAACTTTTGTGTTTCAGCGTGGCAGCTTAAATTATTGCGCCTTTCAAAGTGCTCCAATTCTTTTACTCACAGTTTTGGGCAGGTGGAGTCTTGTTTCAAAGTCAAAGTAAGTTTAGAGTTGCCTTTTGTTTTGTCTTATGAGCCATCCTCCATTTTGATGTTGCCAGAAGACGTGAGTAAAGAGGACAACTCGTCGGCTGCTGCTGCAGACTCTGGGTTTGAGGCCTCGCTCATGTCTCGTCTTTCCAACATCGTTGCCGGGGACTCGTCATCCTCATCCAGCAAATCCCCCCGGTCTCCCCCCATCCACCTCCCCGGCCAGACCTCTGTCGCTGTCACCAGGAAAGGCCCCAGCCTGATTGAAGAGATCAGCAAGGAAGACCATCTTCGTGGTGGTGGTGGGCAGACCACCCACCTGTCTTGCCCCAAGCACTCCCTGACCCAGTGCCTGTTGGACAGTGGCCACCAGGGCCTGGTGCTGACCGTGGAGCTGCCAGGCGTGCACTCGGTCGCAGACTGCACCCTGGACATCTCGGAGGTACGAGGGGGGGGGGGGGGGTGAGGGTTTACATAGAGGGGACACCTTGTTTCCTCATTGAAATGGTGATTTTTTTATTTTTTTTTGTCTTGATTATTTTAATTTGAGGTTTCGTCAGATCTCGTAAAATCTGTGGGAACTTAGTAGTTGGTGAATAACCTGTTTTATGTCTGAGAATTGGTAATAACAGTGGCCTGTTGACTTCACATCTGTAATTATATCATGGGAATAATAATAATGCACATTTATAACGCGCAAACACTCTCCCCACCTTGGCAGCAGGCTCTCTGCGCCAAATGAAAATGAAAGGCTCAGAATTCTCTGTTCAGCTTCAATTTCAGTCCCTAAACCAATTTAGTGTGTTCCTATGAAACTCTTTCTCTTTGTGGAATGATATTTAGGGAAAGATTAATTTTTAATTTCTAATGTTTAATTAGTTCAGGGTAGGACCAATATTAATCCAGAAATTTGGTTAAAACTTGTCTTTTTCTTTTTTTAAAGACGTGTGATATGCATTCATCTCTTGTGTCCTGTAAACCAAATTTTGAGGCTGCAGGCTCTTGCTGCTCTTAGTGTCAACTATAAAAGCAGACACACAGTATCCTATGATGAAGAAACTGAGTGTTGAAAATTGTCATAACAATCTTCAAGAAGATGAAGATAAAAAAAAGAAATGAAGTTCTCAAGACAGTTTTTACTGAGGCAAATAATTATCAATCAGAGCTGCGTAGTACTATTGATTGTAATGAGTCGGACACTTTTTCAGCTTTTACTTTAATTTAAAACGACTTCACGGTAAATTGCAAAATTTGGCATTTTGGCTTGCAAAAGTTTGGGGTTTTGTGTGCAAAAAACAGTGGGGACAGAACCTGACATCGTCGGTCGTTTGAGTATGTGTAGTGAGAGAGGAGAAGACTTAGGGTGAGTGGGGGAGGGGGGT
Source organism: Melibe viridis (assembly GCA_039654465.1). Classification (NCBI taxonomy): domain Eukaryota; kingdom Metazoa; phylum Mollusca; class Gastropoda; order Nudibranchia; family Dendronotidae; genus Melibe; species Melibe viridis. The sequence goes on along the minus strand of JBCIKM010199191.1, from coordinate 7,037 downwards.
AAACAAAAAATGAAAATAGAGGGAGTGCAGAGGAGAGAGAGAGAGAGATTGAAGGTGAAGTAAATTGAGGGATGGAAGTAAGAAGAGGAAGAAGAAAAAGAGGGGGGGGGGGGGGGGGGCTTGAGTGGGTGGAGAGGAGGAAAGAGTGTTAAAGATAGAGAAATGGACAGACATTTAGGATTGCTGGGGGAGGAGGAGGAGGGGAGGAGGATGAGAATGATGGGAAGAAGAAAAGATAAAGACAATGACAGTGGAGGAGTCTGTGAAAGAAAAAAAGAAAAAGAGAGAGAGATACTATGACTAAGTAGTTATGAAAAAAAAAAAAGAGAAGAAAAAGAAATTACAGGACTGCCCTGAGTCCGATCGGGGTCAACCAGCGGTCACAGACACTGGGGTGAGATAGATGAAGGCGGCTTTAATGTCGTTTGTTTGAGATGGACTGAAGAACTATTGCTGTGACTCGACCATTCGTTTCTCCCTCTGGGTTTTTTTGTTTTTTTTAAATTTCTGAAGTACCTATTTAAAATCTCATTATCTTTTTGCCATGTATGCGTGCATGGAGCGATGGGCATCTCTTTCTTTCTTTCTTTCTTTCTTTATTTTCCACTGATAATAGTGTTACATTAGCAACCGTGCACTGTTTATTTGATCAGTGTCAGCGAGAATTTGGCTCGTTTACACCTTTGGGGATTTTCCGATTTTGCTCTGTTTGTTTTTGAGTAGCGTTGTAGAGTTGAGTGTGTGTGTGTGGAAGCCGTTGTTGTTCCAATGATGCCTTTCCTTTTTTTTTCATTGTTGAAAGGGAGGAGGGGGGGGGGGATAGTTAGGACGACAAAGTTGTTCCGGAAATTTTGGCAAGGTCCTGTGGTATCTCTGTCTAATAAGAATTAATTAACTAATTAGGCACCATGATAATAGTTTTAAATGAAGCAGCCCTATCCTTAATCAGCATCACACCCTGGGCTCACCCGGCCTGTGAGGAGGGGGAAGAAGCAATACAGGACAGGAGGCAGGGGAGATGACACCAGGCCTTGGGCTGAGGGTTCACTTCGTCACTGAATTGAAGCAAGATGGAGATTGGGCCGTGATCATTTCACCACGGCAGAATTCACAACTCAACCCTGACAGATTGTGTCTGTTGCATGGGTAGTTTGTGTGGAGGCTGAATGGAGCAGTTCGTGCTGTGTGATGCAATCAACTGTCGGCTGTGAGAGCTTTTGTAGCTCTTCTGCATCGGAAATGAGATTTGGGCACAATGATCGGGTCACAGTGATATGATGGAAACCGCCATACTTCAATTCCATCGTTTGAAAATCTCTCTTATTGGAGGCCAACATTCACTTGTCCATATTTCAAGATTTTGAACCGGCTAACATCAGTACAAATTCACCGTGGTCTTTACTTTCCCTCTCATCTCCTGAATATATATATATATAAATTTTGAAAATGTTTGCATCCGTTGTTGCAAATATCCGTGGAAGCCTTACCAACACCCGAGTGTGTGTGTGTGTGTGTTGTGTCATTTAACATTCCTTGAACAGTGTATTTGATGTGGGTGTATATATGTATCCACTCAATCACAGTGTATTTCCTTTGTACCTAAAAGAATTCCTGAAAGTTTATGTCCCTCCACAAAGTCTTCGATCTGTTGACGATAAGACTATCCTGGTAAAACCAAAAGTCACTCGAAAAATTGGTGAAAAATCCTTTGCTTTCTTGGGGCCCACCTATTGGAACTCTCTACCAAGGCACATCATGTGTTCAGGGACACTAGTGTGTGTGTGTGTTTGTGTGTGTGTGTGTTTGTGTGAGTGTGTGTTTGTGTGAGTGTGTGTGTGTATGTTTGAGAGAGAGAGAGCGAGAGGGAGAGAGAGAGAATCTTTGAGTGAGTTATTTGTAAAATGTTAATCGCTTAGAGCCCGTGTCAATGGGGTTTAGCGCTATATAAATTCCATTTTTTAATTATCATTATTATTATTATTATCCATTCCATCACGGTGCCCCTGGCTGTCTTTGCCTCCCCAGGACGATGTGAAGCTGATGGTGGGCAACCAGTATGACCTTCACCTTAAGCTGCCTGCCGCCATCTGCCAAGACGAGGCTGGTGCCAAGTTCAGCAAGAAGAGTTCCATCCTCACCCTCACGATGCCGATCAAGCCCTTGTGACGGCCTGACCCGGACAGGTTAATGGTGGGGGAGGCGTGGACATCACATCCGGTGTCGATTTACTGTTGGTTATGTGGCCTTTGGGGTTTCTTTAGTGAGGACGAATCAACATTCCATGAATTGTTCACTCAGCCTGACTGGCTGAAACCTGATGTTTCCTGGTTATACCTGGAGCGCATTAGTGCTAATTTCTTACTGTTTTTCCATCATACATTTTTTGTGTAGTTTATTTATGGCGTACATTTGATTCAGGTTGTTGCTGAACTCGTTCTCCCGAGATTATGGACATTTGTGGCAGAGCTGTGGGTGTTTTCCGTGCAGATGAACTTTAAAAAAATAATTGAGGGAGGGGGGGGGGGGTTGGGGGAGGGCATTGCAGGGGGTGTGAGACGCAGCTTGGGGGTTTTGAGGAAAACAGAAAAAGCGTGATTGTGGGAGATCATTAATCACAATCATTGACAGCGTAGAGCAGAGTAGAAAGTGTCTACATTATGTTCTTTTTTCATTGACAACATTATAGGTCAACAATGCAGTGGGAAGTAGGCATGTCTGTCTGTCTTTGTTCAGTGCTTAAAGGTTAACAAAGGGGCAAAGAAACCGTTGCTCTTTATGAAAACACATACAAACTTCATGCATGCGGCGCCATTTTAGTTTGTGGAATTAAAAATATTAAAATGGAGCTGGAGCTAATTTCATCAATAAAAACTCAAATTTGATCTGGTTACAGGAATACATACAAAATTTAACAAAAAATAACCCCAACCCCAAAACAGTTGCGTAGTAAAAAACCCAATGGTCATTAGTATTGCCACAGATAAGGCCTTGCCAATGAGGCAGAAACCCCACGTCCAGAGCAGACAAGCCTCACTGCATGGATACGAGGCCAACACGATGCTGCAAAGTTTCTGTATGATTCAATAAGGGCAGACGCTATCTGTCCTGGCACTGTCTGTCTGTAGTGTAGGATACATGTTGCTGAATAGACTGACAAAAAGCCAACATTATTGGTTTATAAGCAAATGAATTTTAGTTGGGTATAAACCTAACTTATTTGTGTAGTGATTGATTCAAGAATTGGCACATGTTGTTGAAGTTGTGTGTCTGCCTTCTGTGCAATGGGTCTCCCTGTAATGTGTAGTGATGACGTGCAGCCAATCAGATGCCTTGAAATATTGTTTGACTGTGAACGAATAGTCACTTTGTTTATTAAATCAAAGGTATCTCATGGCGCTATTCAGTCCACTTTCGTCTTCCGGACACACAGTCATGTCCACTCTATCGTAGACGAGATTTAGGATCTCATTTGGACTAGAGAGTTTATAAGAAGGTGGGGTTGACTGGGTTGGCAAAATTGTAACTTATCAACAATCTTTCTGTCTGCGCTGTGACGCTTCCTGATCACGACTGACGACGACTCAGGCCTGCCAGCCAGATGAAACAGCAGACCTGCCTAGTTGGAATTTTGAAAATGTGTCATCATATTCAGTTAAAATGTGTAATTTGATGGTCAAATGTGTCATCATATTCCGTTAAAATGTTTAATTTGATGGTCAAATGTGTCATCATATTCCGTTAAAATGTGTCATCATATTCCACTAAAATGTGTAATTTGATGGTCAAATGCGTCATCATGTTCAGTTAAAATGTCTAATTTGATGGTCAAATGTGTCATCATATTCAGTTAAAATGTGTAATCCATAAAAATTTACAAAACACTAAGATTACATAAGAGCAATGTAAGAGGAATCCGGGCAGATATATTGAAAGCAGACAACGAGTGTGTGTTTTAAAATTGTAAAATAAGAGATTGCATTGAATCATTAAAAGGTTTCAAGGCTGCATTTCAAGCTTTAAACAAAAGTATGATTTCTGCCCAGATTGGCACAAACTTGCCAATAATTAATTGTAACTCACCCCAAAGCCAGGAAAATTAAAAATAAAAAAAAAGCACACAACTATAGACACTATTTACAATTCTATTCACAGATGAATTTGCTTGATGGCCATACTGTACTTACTCCCCAGATAGGGAAGCAGTATCGGCCCCTTTGTCTTTTCCATTCTCCAGTAAGGGATTTCACACTAAAGGAAGCTTCTTCTTTGTGCTTGAGCACCAAGAGAGACTCGAGAAGCTGAGGGCCCATGGCAGATCTCTGGTCTGTTTTTATTTTCAGGAAAAGACACGTCGCTCACAATGAGCACTGCTGTGGCCACAGACGACGGGTAGATGGCTTTGCTGTTTTCTTGAAGCTTCCCAACCCTTACCCAGAATTCATCAACTCTGTCACAGCCAGAGACATCAACGCCAGAGCACTGGAGGTTGCTGAACTCGTCCATGACATCGTCATTGTTGACACCAGGAGGCAGGAGGGCAGGAAACCTGTCAAGGAAGAACTTGATGTCTCAGATGGATATATCACAGAGATTTTTCGGATCACACAATGACAGTTTAGAAAGAACAGTGTCTTTCAGAGGCAATTTGAGCAGCATGTACTCTACAGCTTTGTAGAACCTTTTCACATTGGAATAGAAGGCTTTCAATTTGATGTCAGTGAGGACCATTGTTGCTTCTGTCATTAATGTAATTTTGACTTTCCTCCCTAACCAACAGCTCTTGGTTTGCTTTCTGATGGTATTCCAGGCTGTCTTCGATATCCTCAACAGGTTTGTTCCCAGCAAATGCTGAGGGTTTCACAAATGTCCCCATCATTGTATGGATCAGACGCTTGCAGTCATTCCTAATGTTGGAGACCTGTGGTGCCTCAGATTGATTGCTGGTCAGGAAGGAGTCTAGAGGCTTGATGGCCTGGCAAAGAAACATCAAATAAAGACGAGTGGATCTCGATTGAAGGGCAATTTTTACCCTCTCTACTTTTGTCTTTGCATATTGGCTGAGATCCTTTCTGGATGCCTCGTTCTTGAAAAAATCTCTAAGTGGCTCCCAATTGTCGAGTAGTCGACGAATGCACCTCCCAGTGCTCAGCCATCTGGTGGCTCCATGCTTGAGCATCTTCAGCTGCTCTTTCCCATGAAGCTCCTGGAACTGGTGGAGGCGATGTTCCCTGAGAGCACTTTTGTTCAGATAATAGTGAATGTCCACTAAGAGGTCACTCACACTGGTAATTGCTGTGCTCCTTTCTCAGCAGCAATGTGAATGAGGTGGAGAGGACATCCAGCCAGGCTGGTGTTGGGAATTTTTTTCAGGCGCTGACCATATACTCCAGTTTTTGAACCAGTCTTGACATCAGCATTGTCACCACAGCCAATGGCGGTGCAATTACTCCACGGAATATTATTGCCACTGAAGAATTCATCAATTGAAGAGAAAATCTTTTCTCCAGTAGCAGACCCATCACATGATGGCACACTGACAATTTCACTGTGAACACCAGTGTCCATAACTGTTCTGACAACTAATGGGAAGAGTTGTGAACTTCCCGTGTCATTGGAACCATCTGTGCTGACAGTTAACGCACTGTTTTGCATCCTTTGGATGACTGACTCCTTTGTCATGAGAGCCATTTCGTTGATAAGAGCAGTAGTTTTAGGCCTCCCACATCGAATGTCTTTAGCTATTTTTGAGTCTGGGCACATTGTTTTTACTAAGGCTGGCAATTGGTCAGCCACAGAAAGAGACAAATTATGGTCTGCGATGAATTGGGCCAAGTGTGCCTCTGCCTCGGTGACGGAGCTGGAGTGCTGGTCTGAAGCAGCCGTCACAGCTTGGAACACGTTGGCGATGTTGGAGCCTTTCTGTAAGTCAACTATACATTTGTGCTTGGCTGACTCGATGTGTCTTTTGCAATCAAAGCTTCTCCCATGTGAGATTGAAAAATCAGAGGAACACACAGAGCAGAAGGCATGACCATTGCCGATTCTTGATTTCAATAGACAGGACCATTGCTTTGTCTGTGTGTCCCTATTGAAAGTTTGAGCTGTTTTCTGCTTTTTCTGGCTGGCTCCGCCATCCGTGATTTTCTCCATGGCTGATTTTGTCAACCTCCAGTTGAGCTGTTCTTTGTTATCATTTTTTACCCTAGTAAGCCCATTCCACACTCTTTTGCTGATGTGGTTCACACAGTCTTTTTTTTTCACAACAAGTCCACAATACACATTTTTCACTCTTTCGTATGCCTTGGCATCCCCATCGCACAGCATCTTTGAATATACAAGTCCCCTCTTGGGGACTGAATCCTTAAAAATTTTTTCGGCAGCCTCTGTCTCCATGGCACCTGCACTCGTATTGCAATTTTTTTGGCAAATGTGAGTTTCCTTCCAAGAATTGTATGAAGAATTGTTTGACTTTGGTCCCTTCTCACATCCCAAACAGAAATTGCTTAGCGCGACAGTGTCAAGCACAAATCCAGTTTTCATATCAATGGCAACACCAACACCAGTATGGCTGGAAAATCCTCTCATGTGCCATGTCCCGTCGTAGGAAATTCCAGTTTCCCAGGCCTCGAGCCGTTCGATTTTTGTTGCTTTTGATTGCACAACGGAGGCTGCTTCCGGAGCGGTGGTCGATGCAATGTGGATTTTGCGGGAGATTTCCTGAAAGGTCTTATGATGAAGGGGCTTCTCAAATCCAGCGAGTGTCAAGAAGTTGTTGAGTTGATTCGATTTTTGTCCTGGAGAAGAATGTTCCTTGAAAACAGTTTCATCGCAGGTTCCACCATAAATTTTAATAACGTAAGACAGCCCTCTCTTGTAGATGAGAGAAGGAATGAGGCCACACATTTTGCATGTAGGGCAAGCGAAGGTTGCTATCATTTGATGAAAGACAGCTGAGAACAGAGGGAAGAAGAACTCGGCACCGCTGAGAGTGAAAGGGACACTCAAATGGGAAAGTTTTCTTTCCGCTGCAGACATGC
>JBCIKM010199080.1:0-12796 GCA_039654465.1 Melibe viridis | reverse complement strand
AGAGAGAGAGAGAGAGAGAGAGAGAGAGAGAGAGAGAGAGAGAGAGAGAGAGAGAGAGAGAGAGAGAGAGATGAAAAAAAAAAGAGTCAATTGCCTTCAACCATGAAATCGTTATTCACTAACCAGTGACAACTTTCAACACTCATTGCCAGAAAATTTAGACTCTCATTAGCACTTAATCGTCTTAACCTGATGAGCCACAAATCTGTCTCTGCAAATCAAGTAAAATCACAATAAAAATATTTTAATCTTTTACCAAACAGGTAACTACTGAACTGAAAACAATATTCACCACAGCTTGTCGCAGTAGTGCAGGATCTTTATCCCAGCCTGAGCGTTCTACAGTGTGTGTCCATCCCTACTTTTAAGCTTTCAGACTTGTGGTACATCCTCTGGTTTGGGCTAACACATGTGCAAGAACTGAACAAGGATAGTCTTTTAATATAGTATCTATTTGAAACTAAGCCCACATACATTGCCTAGTTTAGGGTTACATATTTGAACAATATAAAAAACAGCACTTACTGGAGCATGAAGTAAAAGCTCTTGGGCTTTAATATAGCAATTGAGCTTTGCAGACTTCTTGGTATTGCCCAATCCACGGCACAAGAAGATGCTCTCGGCAATATGATGCATGCCCGCATCCATTTTGTTGATGTAGAGAGAACCACAGAAGACAGTGGTGTACTGGAAGGGCGCCGGTGTTGGCACTCGGGCACCCCCACCGCACTGCATCAGGGACTTGGCCACAAAGTGGAGGTGGATGTAATGGACCTGGTATGAAGGGGACACAGGAAATGTATCAGTCAGCAAAATTAACTTTTCCAGTTCAAGTCAAACACAACTTTTTCTAACATCAGGTCATAACAGAGGAGGCCCCAGAGCCTGATTGATTGCCTTCCCTGTTCAGCTAGCCTTGTGAGCTGCATCATCAGAAAGAATGCATGGGTGCCAGTGCTTCAGAACCCAAATGCCTGCAAGCATACCCGACAAGTCTAGAATGGCGGCAACAAAAGAAAAAGCAATAACTGAAAATCTATAATTCACCCCTTAACAGCTGTGTGTAATCTATGGATAAAACTAAGTGCAAATAAAAAACCCACACACGAAATTTGGATGGTAGTGCATCTGGAACAGCCTGAAAAGTTATGAAAAATCACACCCACACCCCCACCCCACCCCCACACACACACCCACAAATATAAAAAGGGTGCCACTCACCTTAGAGGCAGTGAGTGAACACTCCATTGTGGTGATGGCGTTGCCGCAGTCGGTGAAGGTGGCATTGAAGGTCTTCCACCGTGACACCATCTCCATCATGGACCCAGAGGGCTGGTGGGCAGACAAGTTGGAGTTGTCAGCTTTGGCAGTCGCTCTGGCTACAATGTCGGCTAAACTGGTGTTGATATCGACAGTCTGCTTGGTGAAGCCACCCCTGCCGCTGCCTCCTCTCCCTCGACCTCGATCACTGCCTGCACCCCTACCTCTTCCTGAAAAGCCACCCCCATTTCCTCTCCCTCGATCGCTGCCGCCGTTGCCTCCTCCCCTTCCAAAACTCAGCCCTCCCCTTCCCCTATCTCCTCCCCTCCCTCTTCCTTGAGACATGGATCCTCCCCCCCTGGAATCAGAACTCATTCCTCCTCTGCCCCCAAAACTGGATCCTCTTCCCCCTCTAGATCCAAAAGCTGGTCCATCTCCCCTTCCTCGACCCCTGCCCCCAGAAGTGGAAGAACTATTCTCTCCATCCCACTTACCAAAAGGTGCTCCTCTCCCTAGACCTGTTTCCTCTGAGCCGCCTCCAAAGCCACCACCTCTTCCTCTATCACCCCTCCCTCGCCCTCCTCCTCTAACCCCATCACCTGCTCCTCTTGCCTGACCAAAACCTCCTCTATCCCCTCTCCCCCTCCCATGACTTACAGCTGCCTCCCCATTCTTAGGACCATCACCAAAGTGTGAATAATTATTGTCGCCTTGGTATCCCCCGCGTCCGGACCCAAAATCACCTCTGCCTCTCCCTCCTCTACCATTTAAGTCCCCTCTCCCTCTACCGCCAAACTCCCCTCTCCCTCTACCACCAAGCTCCCCTCTACCTCTGCCACCAAACTCCCCTCTACCTCTACCACCAAACTCCCCTCTACCTCTGCCACCAAACTCCCCTCTACCTCTGCCACCGAAGCTGGACGCCTCCCCTCTGCCTCTTCCGGAAAAATCTCCCCCGTCCCCACGACCCCTTGCAGCACCAAAACCCCTCCCCCTGCTGGGAGGACCCTGGCCTCCTCTCCCTGACTCTGCTGTGTGGTAGGGATAAGCCCCAGGGGCACTGCTGGGCGGGGGTGGAGGGGGCTGATTCTGCCAGGGCTGGGACTGTGTCTGGGCTTGATACTCATAGCCAGGTGCACTACTGCCTTCAGTGTAGCTCTGATACTCCATCTTGACATAATCTTGGCCGGCATTGGCGGGTTGCTGTGAATACCACCCCTGGCTATCATAGCCTTGGTGACCCTGGCTATCATAGCCTTGGTGACCCTGGCCCTGGCTATCATAGCCTTGGTGACCCTGGCCCTGGCTATCATAGCCTTGGTGACCCTGGCCCTGGCTATCATAGCCTTGACCTTGGTACTGCTCCTGCTGCTGACCACTCCAGGCAGATGAGGCAGAGTGTGTGTTGAAGCCAGAGGACCCAGCATGAGCAGATGGGTCTGCCCAAGAGTAGGCTGGGTCTGCAAAAAGGGGGAAAAAGAAAATCACATTGCTAAAAAGCTTCTGACACAGTAAGTAGTAAATTACCACACACTGGATTCACCATTACAAACAGAGATAAAATCTAAATAAGAGACAAAATGTTAAGCTGTAATCAAAAGACCCTCACAAGAGGAAATGGCTTCAAATTGCCATTATCATTCATGCCACCTGTAATTAAGAAAAGAGCCCCTTTCTTCATCCAAGATATCGCCGGTTCAAGTCTCTAAACTCGTAAGAATAAAAATGTCATTTTCAGGCCATGCCTTTGAAAGCTTTCAGTGTTTTTCAAGGTTATATCAACTAACGAGGTCAAAGCTTGCAATAGTGTGAGAAACTTACAAGATCAAAGTTTTCAGATATGCATTACTTTATTTCGCATAAGTCCCATTTTAGTAAATCAAAGTATTGAATTCAAGTAAAAACTATACTGTAACGTTGAAATTTTACCCCCCCCCCCCCAAATACCCACAAATTGGAAAAAAATTAAATACGTTTGAAAAAAATTGCAACTGAGGAGCTGGTACTTTCCCTCTCCTGAAAAGCAGCCCAATTCTGAGATTGCAGACTTGAACCCAATTATGAGTTTACAGACTTGAACCAACGGTATATGAGCTCCTGAGTCAAGGAAGACATTATATTCATCATGACAGCTGTTTTCATGCATTTACATTTAATTCTGTTTGAAATCTTTTAGTCAGGACTCAATGCCATCTCTTCTACAGACAATACAAAACATGCGGTGATCACTGATCTTGGATTGGACAATGTCGTAATGCCACATTTCACAGACCTGTAAATGCCCAATCACAAAATTGTCTGAACTTTTTTTCATGCGCGGGGGGAGGGCGGGTGTGAAGAGACAATATCATTAATATTATCTTCTGCCTTCATTTGAGTTGAAAGGGTTTGGTTGCTTCTGATCAGGTTCCTCTTCTTAATGTGACCAGCACAGGAAGCGTGTCATGTGATAAAATACTTTTCTCTTGTAGCATAAACCAGCCTCTTGTTTCATATGAGGCAAAAGCAGACGCCAGGTTCAGGAATTTTTCTCACATTATCCGACAGAAAATCGCCGTTGTCATCCTCAGTCTCCAGTCATTGCCACTTGAATTTATTCTCAGCAGAACTTTCAATCGTTTTTAAGCTTGCACTTCGATCCACGAAAGTTTCCCGCATTTTGAAGGAAATCGATAATTTTGATGAGAGCAAGATATATATGACGATCGCAAGTCCAAAACGCAGAAGTTCTTTGAGGTTTGAAACAAATGAGATCGAACCAACACCAATAGCCAAAGATGTTCTATTTATAACTGAGAAAAATTAACTCTGAGCAAAGAGATTCTCTTCTGAACAGAGAACAATAGACTAGAGAGCTGACTACGCAGGCCAACCTCTCTTCGCTCCTTTATAAAATGGTGGATGAAACTGATCCACCTCGCGACTTGCGGTCGGTGAGCATAGGGGGGCAAGAGGAGCGTCGGAAGTAAGAATCATGGTTATAGAAGGATTTGCCTCACCGCCCTCCTTTCTTTCCTTCTTGTTCGTTTAGTTTTGTCTTATGCTCTCTTTCCTTTTTCTTATGTCGAGATTTCTTTCTAAATAAAATAGATAACCTAGCGGTTTATATGGGTTTGGATCATTTTTCATCCGTCGTGAAACGGAAAGAATTCTGCTCCAGGATGTAAGACAACGTTGAAAAAAAAGCGCATTAAAATGCGTGTCCGCATGTTTAGACTAGCCTAAAACCTGAACAGGAAAAGAACTCAGATGGCAGAGGTAGCATGTGCTTGCAAAGTGCATTGTCTGGTTTGTTTTCTTCATTTTCTTCTACATGGCATCATTTTACTTCTGTTCTCATCAGAGGATGGGCCCAATGAAAATGCAATACATATATTGTGGACCTTGTTGTTTTTTATGGGTGTTTTTGTTTTGCTTTTTAGTTAATTCTGTATGCGTGTGTTTGTTTGCGCATTAGAAAAAATGAGTATTTTTATTTTTATCCCCTGGACATAGTGAAATGCAAGTAAAAGTGCATCTTTTAAAAATTGTTTCATTTTACCTTTTAATTTTTTTCTTAACAAGAGCGCGAGTTCTGTGACTAAAATCAGAAGCACAGTGAGAAAAGGCACGCGAATCGTGTCAATCAGCTCATACCACATGCCTGAGAGGATGTGAGCAGCCCCTGTGCTTGAAACGTACTACACGGCTTATTCAATAATTTGATGCACGTGTCATCACAACGATAACCAAATACGTTATGAAATAGTGAGCAACAAAATGAATTTGCTGAATAATGGTTTATAATAAATATGTTCCAAGCAACTCAATGAATTAATGGTGAACAAATACTAAGATAAAGAAGGGAAAATGCGGGACCGCTGCCTTGTGTTGACTTCAAGTAAGAGTTGATTTCAAGTGATGTGACTTTATTCGGATTCCACTATTGTTCAAGTTGATATTTGTGTATGGGGAATAATTTTTGCGTATTTTACATCATAATAGCTACGCCCGATGTTCTCAATTTTAAAATTGCACCATGAGCATTTACATTTAAAAGCATTGATTGCCTAAAGGCTCTTGAATGTGATATGTTATGTTACATAACATGTTACAATGAACGAACAAAACAAGGTATTGTGATCAAGATTTTTTTTTTTTTTGATAAAAAAAAAAAAAAAAATTGCTTTGTCCCATTGAGCGCTCTAAACAAAAGTGCGTAAGATGAGCAACTGAAAATGACTAAAATTGTAAGTAACTAGAGAGATTTGACAGAGAGTTGGGAAAACTCAGCGTCCCTCTTTCTGTCTGCAGTTTGTGCATCCAACAACACAACAAGTGTAAACCATCTTGAATTTTTATTGTAAAAAATCAATCAGCAATGATTAAAAAAAAAATATATTTCCGTACCAAACCAATAAAAACAACTCTCCAAAACCTCGACGCGCGCTTCTTCCTGCCCTCCTTTCCTTCTCCCCGCACAGTTTCTACTGGAATCACTCGGGCCGCGCAGTCAGCTCTCTAGTCCTATTTCGTACTCTGTTCTTTTCTCCAAGTTTTCTTTTCGTCACTTCGTAGTTTCTTATCTTTGAATTCTTGCATTTTCCGACAATGTCGGAGAAATCCCTGACAATGATCTAGAAATAGAAACACGTCGGGCGTCCGACGTCGGAATCGCTGATTGGTGGAAGTATTATAAAGAGCTAAAAATAGCTTATGACGTACTCAGGTAACGTTTGCGCCTCTGGACGAGCATGCCGAGCCGAACTGGATGTGTAGCCACGGCTAGCTATGCGCACGGCCACCGGCTAGAAAAACAGCACTCAAAACAGTCGTTCTGCGGTTGGTTTTATCGGACTTTTTTGGTCTGAGGACAATTGTCGGAGGATTTACAGGTCTGATTTCAGTCTCAATTTCATTGAGAGAGTATGCCTGCTCAAATGTAAGACAACCATGAAATTTTTAAAGAAAGAAGCTTGTTCATTTTAACCTGATAATAGATCTACCAGTATCATAAAAATTTCAGACATTTGTATTTTTGAAATGGGGTCAAATTTACCATGTTGTTTTCATAACATTGCGAAAAATTAAACTGAACAGGTATGAAATATATATTTAAACTAACAATGAAAGTCAAGTTGAAATCCAATAAGTTTCTATGATGAAGTGCAAAAAATATGGTCATCCAATCAGACTACAAAAATTGAGCAATTTATTCACTTTGCGCTAAATCTTAGTCTTAGTTTTCAATACCATCCCTGATGATTGGCAGCAAACTGACTTCAATTTGCTTGTTTGCAAAATATCATCCAAATCTTTTCAAATTCATTTTAATTCATTCTGGCCATCTCTATTGCAATGAACTCAATTCCTGGATCTTTCAGCCCTCATTGAAGTTGCAATACATGCAATGGCAACACAAAACTAACACAGAAAGAAAGATGAGAACAGATTCACATACCTGCATTCTGCCCATATTGAGGCTATGGATTAAAAAGGGTGCAGAGGGAAACGGGGGGGATAGGGAGAGAGAGAGAGAGAGAGAGAGAGAGTGTGCATATGAAAACATGATGGGGGATAAAAAGGACAAATACAAAGAATTATTATATATAAATTTTTATTAACAAGAAGCTCCTTGTGACTGTGTAAGCCAGAAGTTTGTATATACAAGTCAGAAGTAATGGCGGGGAGCAGACACTAGAAATCAAAGACTGTGAAAATAGTTGTATGAGTAAGATGTCCACAGCCAGGAGGTCGACTTTTTGAGACAATCTATTTTCTTTAACGATTTACCTTTCCCTTTGGCTTGGTCTTGTCCTCCTCTTGACACAGCACTCATACAACTATTTTCACAATCTTTGTATACAATAGGGCCACTTTTTCGATAGAATAGCCCTTGTTTTTTTCGTTCGTTTGAGTGTGTGTGCAAACCTGTGAAAGCAGAGAGCTCGACATACAACGAATGGACTTCGCTGATACGTGCCGTGCAGTGCAGCAGTCATGGGGCGGGTTGCGGTGTGTGCAAATGGTTTGGAACAAGCCTCTCTCTCTTTCAGGCTGACCGCTGTGTGTGTGTTTTGTGTTACCAGTACACGCTGTACGCCTGCAGCAAGGCTCACGACCGCTGTATTGTAGTCCAGACCGAGTACTAACAGAACACTAGCAGTAGTGAGTGGTACATATAGTAGAGAAGCAGCGTGTGAGTAGGTAGCGGTACACATCTCTTCATGAACAAGCCTAGCTCTTCGTTGCCTTTAGCAATGAGCTCACCGGAGTGTAATACGTTTTAGGTGTAATGTATTTGGTGAGATCGGATGGGTTTCGGAACCCCTGTTACAACCGATAAGGCTCTACTGGGCCCTGCTATAGCCAGTAAATTTTACTAAAGACAAAGAAAGAGAAAAAACTGGGATTTTCAAAACCCCTGTTACAACTGGGTCCCTGTTATATCCGGACCTGTAATACTGAGGTTCCACTGTACATTTTATTTTTTAATACATTCTATTTAAAAAAAAAAAAAAAAAAAAACCAACAAAACAAAACACCAGATGGCACTTTATATTCATTTTCTTAATGACACTTTGTATAACTAATCAATTTAATAAACTCACGGCACTGGGGTAAGAGCTGAAGGAGGCCATGTCAATTTCAGTCAGGTTGTACAGGTAGTAATTCTCTCCCTGGATTCTCTCTCCTGTTTAGGATGTGGGGGAGAGGTACACCACACACAATGGTCTCAATCACCAATGATGCCCTGGAGACGGAAAAAAAATAATTTAGTACATGTGTCAAAATATCTGAAGAAAGAAAGAAAAGAAAAGAAAAGAAAAAAAAAAAAAAAAAAAAAAAAAAAAAAGCATAAACAGTTCATTTATACTAATTTGAAATCAGTGCTTATGTGCACAAGAAGTTCGACAAGATTCAGGTCAATTTAGTGCTCAAGATAAACCCTCCATCAAGCCATAAATTTAACAATGACATTTCGCATTCATGATTGGAACTCATACAGAAGAGGCTTTTTCATAAACTTTGTGCGCGTAGGTATAGAACTTTCAATGAATCCAATATTTTAATTATTTTTTTTTTTTCATTTCCATCGTTCCTATGTCCAAACAAAACTAACAGCACTGCAGACAATGACCGTTCATAAAGGCGCGACACTAAAAATTGAACATAAATTAATTTGAAATATGAAGTATCACATATATTGGGAGAGTGACAGAAAAAAGAAAGAAAGAAAAGGCCTAAACCAGAGCGTTAATAAAACTTATAATTAACATAATTTAACAAAACTCGGCATAAGCAAAGACTAACACCTTATTTTTACTTAATTTTTACGATATTCTTATCATTGCTTATACCAAGCTTTGTTGAATACTGTTGATTATAAGGCATTTTTTTTAGTGCTCAGGTTTTGGGCCTATTTTTTCACTCCCCTACACTGTATAGAGTGATGGCTTGTCACCCAGCGCGAGTGGTCAAGCAGCGCAAATTCTCAATAATGGGGTGTATTCATGGCTCACTACCCCCTAATTTTGCAGGTATTTTAGATAAAAAATATTCAAGGTGTGACGGGAACATTATCTTTGATCACCAAAATATATCAATGCAGAAAGTTTTGTATTATTTTCCCCAAGACTAAAACCATCTAGCTTGATCAACCGGATTTGTGAAAAAATCTACAATCTTAAAATTTTTTATGGAAAATACGGGGGACCTCTAAGGATGTGGATCAGTGCTATTCTATCTTAACCTACCAATAATTTATCATAAAAACTATAAGGCCCGATGACTGATCATCTGCCTGTCTTCATCATATGAAAAATATGGTAAAATTAAGATCTTAAATAAGGGTCAGTAGCAGTGCTCTGATATAGCGCCTCCATTGCGCATTCCTCGTCAAACCTCTTCCTGGATACGCTGAGGATGTGGAATAGAGTAGGTACAGTGATTGGTATCCTGCATAAATTTGAAAATAGATCAGACTGTTTTTGTTGTTTGTGATGTGTGTCAAAAAGTTATTCACGTAGACAAGGAGAAGAAAAAAGAACCACACATTAATTAAAAGCTGAGTTATTATTTTAACAATGATGACCATACATCTTAACACGTTAGCGTGCTGAGGTAAGAGCCATTACTCTAAATACAGTTTATGAGGGTTTTCAGAGCTCGGGAGGAAAATCAGACAATAGGATTAATTCTACAGGACGTCTGGATAAAAAAAAGGCTTCAGATTTCAAATGGTGATCCCTTGGACTACCAAGTTATGTAATGCTTTTGTCTGCATCTGACCCCCATACACCAAGGTTTCTGGTGATTTCAATGGAGGCATCATCCTTTTTAAATTTTTCTCTTAATCAAACCTGTGTGTGCATTGAAATTTTTTTAAAAAGAATTGAGCTCCTATCTGAACTGAGGTTTCATTTCAATCTAAGCCATATTTGCTAAAAACTATATATCTATCTATACTGTACGATAATCAGTTATTTGACATGTACCCTTGACAATGTTTGATGTAAGCTCTCATTTATATCTTATATTATTGGAGTACATGACACAACATAAATCTAATATTTATATGATGGTGACAAGTAACCTTGAAATGTAAAATTTACTATTTGTGGACTGATGAGATTATTATAGACAATTCATCCTCACAATCTTAATGAACTGACACAACTTTGAAGAAAAAAAAAAAGCAAACTTACAGGCCTAAAGTGGCACAGATCTGTGATATACGCCGCAATTTCCATTTTAAAAAATTTTGAAAGATCTTAGTCTTATCTTGTCTTTTCATATCCGAAGTTCAACTTCCAATTTGTATCTTGAACTATTTTAATTCAATAAAATAAAATTTCCAACAAGCTACACATCAGAAGCCTTATATGGCATACATGTTCCAAGGATGGACCAGATTATCCATTTATGCTTGAGCTCAATGCTAAAAGGAATCACCTATGGCATATTTTGTGTGTGCCACAAATGTTGACCTGGGAGATTTCTGGCAGCTAAAAGTGGGCTCGTTTTGTTGCTGTCCAGCAACTGACTTGGTCACTGTGTCAACAAATTAACACAAAGGTAAAGGCAGGGCCCCGTAACTAACTAGAGTACTAATTAAACACAAGTCTTTATAATCGTAGGCTTGCTGTTTGTTAAATTATACCACGATAAAGAGCTGAGGCATTACCTTTTCATCTCTAATTGAAAAAAGCTTCCATAGTTTATCAAGGAATGAATTTGTGATTTTACACAGAGTACACAAATTAAGTTTCAAAATGTTCATTGTCAACACAGAGAAGAAAATTGAAAATTTCTAAGTTCAAATTCAATTTGCAACCTCTTTTAAATTAAATAGAATAATAAAAAGAATTATAAACATTTTTTTTAAAAAGCAAATGAGCGTATATCAGTGCTGATGGTGACAAAAAGTGAAAAAGGAACATAACTTTGGATGATTGCATATAATACCTGTTTTTACTGAAAGAAAAATAAATTGAATTACATTTTAGTCAAATTCAAATAATCCGTGATCAAAAATGTTTGTTTCCTTTTATACTCACTTTGAAAATGAAAATGATTTATCTATAAGTGATAATTTGTATCCCAATACGATACTTTTAATGAAAAAAATAATAAAAATAAAAATATCGAGCCAATATGAAAATGCAATCTGAAGAAACAGGTACAGGAACAAAGGACAATTGTACCTGTTCTAAAAAAGATTCAAAGAATTGAAAAGGGAATAAAAATTACGCAAAAATTAGCGAAATAGCGGGAGGTTGCTGACATCGTGGGAAAGGTTAAAAAGGAGGAAATTCTCCTCGTAGTCTAAAACCCAGGATTTCCCCGAATTCGAGGAAAACCATTGACACTGATATATAAAAAGAATGATTTCTTTCAAAGCAAGCTCCATCTGAAACTGAAAATAAGAAGAGAAAAGAAAAAGCAGTTCTAACATACACCTGCTTTAATCCTCTCTACTTGGGTCATGTTCCGACATTCGAATTCTTCACCCATGTACATGTCATGCTTTCAATCACGAGGAATGGCAGCAACAAAAGCAAACTGGATGTACCAAAAAGGAATGTCGAAGATCAGAGAAACTTTCCAGAATTCCAAGAGTAGGTTACATAGTCTATTCCATTATATAGCCTTTTAATTTGGTGAAATCTATTTTAAATTAAAAAGACAAAACAAAACAAAAAACTTACCTTTTTTAGAACTTAAGTTCAAGCTAAGCTTCAAGTAGGTATATGCCCTAAAACACCTGTCTACTTTGGAACAATACAGCGCATAAAATAGGAACAATTTATTAAATTTACATAATGATTTCCTTTTTGGTACATCCTCTCTCTGACCGGCAAGTATGACCTTAAATGTTACCTTCCTGTTGCAGGAACTGAACGTCTCTATGTTCGCACGACAGGGGCCTCAATTAGCCCCCTTGTTACAAAATCCTCGAGGGGATTTTTATGAAGAACAGATGGGCCTTCTGACCAGCCAAGACACAACTCTGTATTGGCTTGATCAAGTCAGAAGGTCACCACTCCGACAGGAAAATGTTCAGATATGGTCTGAAACAGCGATATTTTGCCACTTGAGATGATATGTTGTCGTCAATACTGTTTCCACTGTTGAAAAGAATACACAGACATTATTGCCAGTATCAGAAATGAAGATTTGTTATATGTCATACAAGATGTCCATAATACTAGGGTGCTGTTAAAAAAAAAATAATCAAAGTTTACATCCTTGTAACTAACTTTTTTAAAAAGCTTTAAATGATTGTCAATAATAGACTAAGAGGCGTAGAAAACCTATGAGGAGCTACAGTAAAACAGACTTTTCAATAGCCAGAAATGCTTAGGAAACCAACTTTTTTTGTTTTTGTAATCCATATCTCTTCATACCGCCTCCAAAGGAGCTGGGAAAAACTCAGGATCACAAGAAATGAAGACAGGCAGAGGATCGGTCCACCATGCCTAATCTTGCATGGCATGAGAGACAAGGGGTATTACTTGATCTTAAGCCAAACAATAGTTGCTGTTGCCCTGGTGGGATCTGCTCATTGATAAAGACCAATGAGCCAATTTACCACAGGGCATACCAACCTCTTGTACTCTCATTATTCTTTCAAATATATTGTATACTTGCGGACAGAAATAACGCACCACCTTTTTTAGCCACTTTTACGCGGTTGCAGTAAATGTCAGCGACATGAAAAATTGAGAACTAAAGGAGAATTCATTTATGCATCTGGTTGTCCTTTAAAATACTTCATTTTTACAAGGCTCTTAACAATACGGGTCAAAATCATGGATTGCAAAAATGGACAAAATTACGTCCAAAAAATTGGACAAATGCATTTGACAGCCTTTAACAAATTGCTTTGTTTGCTTCAAATGGCAGAGGAAAAATGAATATTTTATCGCGAAATGCGTTTTGAATTGTGTAAACCGTATGATCAAATGTGTAATGATTTTTCAATAGAGAAATTAAAAAAAAAAAAAAAAAAAAAAGAAATCAAGCTGTAAGAAAATGTGTTTAATGTAGTTTG
>JBCIKM010198858.1:7860-12797 GCA_039654465.1 Melibe viridis | reverse complement strand
ATCATCATCATCATCATCATCATCATCATCATCATCATCATCATCATCATCGTCATCATCATCATCATTATTATTATTATTGTTATTATTATTATTGTTGTTATTGTTATTATTGTTGTTATTGTTATTATTATTATTATTATTATTATTATTATTATTATTATTATTTATTATTATTATTATTATTACGGAGTGGTTATCCGTGCAAGTGTACGAATAACCGGGCCAGTTATTCTCGGTCAAACTGAAAGCTGAAAACAGAAAGTTTGTCAAAGTCGTGCTCTGGTGGTGAAGTTTGCCTTGACCCCGCAGCGTGGTTGGCAGTTAGCGTATCGAGCACCGCAACAACATGAAAGGACTGGGTTTCCTGGCTCATGATGTCACGGATGCACAGATTTCTTTTCGGGGAGAGTTCTCTGTACGGATGGTAAACTCAAACTGCGCCTCTGCCTGAACAAAACAACAAATCAAATACCTACGTGGACTGGTAGTCCAGAACGTGGGAAACTTGACAGCAACACTCTCGGGTGCCATTGACAATTATTGTTTTTGTTGTAAAATCATCAACAAATACAAAATAATTAGGTAAGCTTTGTAAGTAGGAAATTTACGAAAAATAAAACTTTGTAACTTACGGGGTCCTCAATGAAGCGAGAAAGGAACAACACAAAAAAATACAGTGTTCAGTTGAACGAATTGAAACAGGCAAGACTTCGCAGGTACACACCACCATCACGTAATCCTGTGTAGTGAGTTGTTCTTGGAAGCGTGTGTGTTTGTGTGTGTGTGTGTGGGGGGGGGGTGGCTGTGGGTGTATGGGTCTGTGTGTGTGTGTGTGTGTGGGTGGGTGTGTGTATGGGTCTGTGTGTCTGTGTATGTGTGTGTGTGTGTGTGTGAGAAAGAGAGAGAGAGAGAGAGAGAGAGAGAGTAGTTGCGACATTCATCTATGAGTTCAGTGTCATGAGAGCTACCGACAAGTTATGTTGTCCTAAGAATCGGAACGGGTAGCAGAGGAAGGAAGGAGGGGGAGCAGCAGCAAAATTAGAAGCAAGGAGGAGGAGGAGGAGGTTGGCAATCGGGAGGGCTGGAGGAGGAGATGAAGAGGAGGATTGGGGGTGGGGGCGGGGAGGGGGTGCAGAGGACTAAATGTGGAGTAGTACAAAGTAGCTTGGTGGGGCAACTATAGAGGAATGAGAAGACACAAGGTAAGAAGAAGGAGGAAAGAAAGACAAGGAGGAGAAAGAGGGAGCGGAGGGACGTGAGAGGAGGAGGAGGAGAAGATGGAGGAGGAGGAGACAGAGGAGGAGACATAGGTACCAATCCTGCTAATAATATAATCGAACTCTCTTTTACCCTTTTTGGGCTGAATGTAGAAGTGGTTCCATTAGGCTTTCAGACAGAAACGTCATAGTTAACCAATTACATCGGGATAATACACTAGATAAAGGGACGGAAGACACGCGACTGGAAATAGAAAGATGAAGTATCGATTTTCCCTTTGCAGGCATTGAGTGGCACAACCAATGGGCGGAATTGCAGAATAGAGCTGTTGCATCGTGGGCTAATTAAATTGATGGAAGCGGTATAATGCCCCGTTGGAATAAATTGGAAGGGAACGATACCTACGTTTAGTACGGACAACGGTGTAGAGGAAAACAATTTTTTGGTAAAGACTGTATAAATATCATTTTCACTTTTAGAGGTGAAATATATCTGTTGGAATTATAAATATTTTAATAAATAAGTAGTGACATTTGGAATGTCATGTCAATTTAAGTATTACTTATTCCAAGCTCACTCCTTCATCGATCAAGACAAATCTTTTTGATACGGCGTTTCGATAAAATTATTCGCCACAATGGTTCGTTCGAATTGACAATCTGACACCCTCATCGATACCTTCTACATCTGGGAGTAAACAACCACTATCAAACCAATAACTACTTAACGATTATAAAATCAAGGTTATTATAATTGTAAACAAAATAAAAAATTACAGAGTTGTGATGTCTGTAATCGAGGCCGGTTTGCCTGGAAAAAAATGTCAAAATACACTTATTGATATTGCAAATTTTATGACGAGCCTGGGAAAGGTTAAAAGCAATCAATGTACGAACTATACCTCTGTTGTGAGGCAATTGCTATTGATCTCTCTCTCTCTCTCTCTATCTCTCTCTCTCTCTCTCTCTCTCTTTCACATACACACACACACACACACACACACACACACACACACACACACACACACACAAACACACTCTCACTCTGTCTCTCACATAGACTTATTTCACAATGCTTTTTGCTGAAGGTTTTGTTCAAGAAATTTTTCTCATTCTTTATTCCAGATAATAAAATACCTTTCTTTATGCGGTCGACATACACAAGCACAATTCAAATTGATTTTCCTCTTGAACGACAAGTCGTAGTGAACGGGAAAGGAGCGCGATGATTAAATTATGATTATGTGGGAGACCAGCAAACCAATTATCCCACTGTGTTCGCTGGGAGCAACAGTCAAGCGGAGCAAAAGAGGGATAGTCTTGGAAATTCCTTTTGACTTCACCCAATAATTCAAGAGAATCATCTCTGTTTTCTTTCTCTTTGTATTTTGCCGTTGGCCTTTTTTTTTCTTCTTTCTTTTAACAGTTTCACCCGAGATTGAAAAACAAATTGCTGAACTGGAAATGTTTCGCGTACCGATGATTATCGTTAAAAATACATGATTAAATTATCTCACGAGCGTGAAGTGTGAGTTCCTGTTGCTTTTTGTTATTGTTCTTGTCTTGATGAACATTGTTGCTGTGTTTAACTGTCAATGATTTATTGCTTCTTTTTGTCTTCCACCCATTGTAGGGCAGCGCCATTCTATGGTACAATCTCTTTAGGAACGGACAGACTGACAAACGCACTGTACATGCAGGTTGCCCGGTTGTCATTGGAGACAAATGGGGTAAGCAGCAAAAATCGCTAGCGTCCATTAGTTGTTCTTTTTTTTTTTAATATCGGGTGCGTTAAAAAGAGGCATAAATCCAAAGCAGTCAAAACTATTTTTATTATCAACATTAGTTAACAAAATTCGACAAACGCAATTAATAAGATCTTAATTTTACATATTTCAACGTACTACAGTTGTAGACAAGTTAATATAACCGTTTCAAATTTTTCACGACTTTGAAAAGGGCATCTCGCGCTAAGCTTTACTTAAGCCATGCTTTTAGCTATATAACTATGAAAATTCTTGAACAAATCGATTTTGTTATTTCATTTACTGAATTGACATTTAATGTTCGTATGTATTGCACTTTTTTGTTGTGGCGCCTAGCTGAAAACACGGATAAGCAAAATAGCACGAGATATCAAATTCGACATAAAACTTAACACTCTTAAGTTGGATAAAGGAAGCGGCCCTGTATTACTTCTCTATACTTCAGTCGACTCTGCATAATATGTAACATTAAGATGTTGATGATTAATTATGACGAGTTTGGTTAAGACAGGTTAATGTATACACACTTATTGTGTCTTTTATTCACACACCCGATATATTAATAAAACTCTTAAACCGTTCTCTCTGTCGAAATTTTCATCCAAAAATCATTATTTCAAGTTTTAACAAATGAGATATCAGAATCTGGAGGGATTGATCTGAGATTAGGCATTTGAGATGGGGAGTGCCAACCAATCCATGCCATGACATAGTGTTGGAATCGGGGTGGGGCAGGACATGGCGTTATCTCAGCTATTGAAAAAGCTTGCGTTACAGATTTATGCCGTATTGCAAAAATCAAAACAAACAAGCCAATACACAAACCAAAAAAAAAAAAAAACCCAACAAAACAAAACAAAAATAAACAACAACAACAACAACAACAATAATAATAATAATAATAATAATAATAATAATAATAATAATAATAATAATAATAATAATAATATTATTATTATATGGAGTGTAAAGTCAATAATGCATGGTATCTTGTCAGCCTATCTTCCTTCAATTAAAGCAACCTTCCTTAAATATTCTCATCGGTGTCCATTTTTAATGTTGACAAGGTGCGGTTAAAGTAATAATATCGTGTTAACATGACACGCACAACTTTTATCTATTATACCAAGAACAAGAGGTGACCCTTCACCTCGTCACCATTACACTCTGCGTTAATAATTGAAACACATTGTTGGGCAATTTACAGCGAGTATTCATAATAGTTCCTATTTTAAGCGGGTTTTTTTTGGAGTGAATTTTCAATAGTAGGCTGGCACGCCTAATAGTCCGGTGAGTTAGCAGTTGGTATCTGTCTTTACTGAAGGGACGATGCTTTTGTGAAGAGAGTTTCATAGTCAAGTATATCGTGAGGGATCTCATTCTGATGAAGATTCCTATCTTTGTAGGTACTTTGCCAATTGCGTTTGTCTTTAGGTAAGCATTTTGTTTCAATGTGGAGGCATTAGAAATGGAGGTGTCAAATTTCAAATTGGTTTTCCTTTTGGAATTTATGCACATCCAATTCATTGGCCTGTCATTACTATGTACAATACTGCCCACCTGTAACTGTGGTCAACAGATGGTGTCCACTTCAGGACATTTGTTCCTCGCCATCCCAGACATCTTTTACTCTGCACCAGGAACCCAGGAAGAGAAGGCCATCACTGATAGCCACTGTGCCTTATTGTGCCTCCACAAGGCAGACTGCAGGAGCGCCACCTACCGGGGTGTCAGCGGTTACTGTGGCCTGAACGTGGGTCATCTTCAGGAGCATGTCCCACAGCATGGGGCAGTGGTCAGTCTGGAAAAGACCGAAGGAACCATCTACATATCCTTCGCGGACAGTGAGTCATTTTTATCATTTTGTTTTAGTCCAGTTTTATAGCGGGTGAGCAAAATTGAATTTATTTGTCCTAGAAGAACACTTTTTTTTAAAAAGACGTAATGATCA
>JBCIKM010198858.1:360-2860 GCA_039654465.1 Melibe viridis | reverse complement strand
TCAAATACAGTAACACCACAAGGAGACAACCTTTGCCCCGTACTTTTTTTATTACGAGTATATTATTATACTGTGGACATAAAGAATCTGATAAATAATTGAAATACTAGCCACCTTTTCCCTAGAGCAAAATGTTCATTTCAAATCACTTTGCTTTATTCTCATGAGATTGTCTTTGCCGGAAAATGGTTTCTGACCTAACTGGCTGTTTCATCAAAGTGGTCACTGCTTGGTATAAAAGGGATTTTTGTGTCGTGTGCATGCGCTGTGCTGCTTTGCTCATCGGGGATATGAATATAAACTCATATTCAACCCTGTTTATTAATTTTGTTAGTTTTCAGTTGCCTTTACTTTTTTTCCTACTGAAATGAATGGTTTTATTTTTATCCTTTAGTAGCAACCCGGAAAAAAACGCCCAAGGCTCTCTTTATACTTTGGTGACATGAGCAAGTACAGGAAGAAGTTGAAGGCTGATCCCACGCCACTCCACGCATACACGATGAATGTGCTGGCCACGGCAGGGACAGTCTGAGACTGCTTTGTAGCCGAAAAATATTGCACGAGTCCTTGTGCTACCATCACCAGTGTGTAAATGACCACCGAACCAAAACACACGGCCAGAGACATCTTGATGGCGTTGGCTTCTTTGGCTGAAGGCTTCTCTTTCTTGACCGCGTCTTGTGTCGTGGCGTTGTTTCCTGCTGCCTGTAGCGACATACGAGTCTTGGCCTGGAGTTTGAGCTTGACCACAACCAGCGTCACCATGGCACAGATCAACACCAGGTCAACGCAAGTGAAGATTTGGGGGTAGAAAGTCACCAGATTCAAAACAGTGCTGCGACTGACATGAAATATCAGGCCCACAGGAACTGTTTTGCTGAAATACGGATGGAACAGCCAGCGAGATTCGTACATAAAATTGACAACAACGACGACTAAAATTCTGTGCAATGTCAAAATCGTGATGATGATTTTTGTGTTTTTTTCAGAGAATACATTAGAAACCTTGAAAGGCCACATGATGGCCACGGCTCGTTGCACTGAAATGACCGTGACAAAATCCAGGCTGAGACACGTGACAAAGCGTGAAATGACCTGCTGCCGCGGGAAGACTGCATTGAAGGCTGTGAAGGCCAGGCTCACGTCCAGGGCACACAGAGAGCAACAAGCAATTCTGTAAGGGGAAAACAAGGCATCGTAGTAAAATAAAGTAGGCCTACCATGAAATGTCTGGACCGGAAGACTTGCAAATATAAATAGTAAATGGATAGCATTTATATAGCTAATATCCACCTATGAGCTTTACAATACGATTACATTACTGGCAGACAACGAACATATGTTAAAATGACGAGACAGGACGCCTGTTAGGTGTGTTATAATTGTACAAAACCATCAGTTTGAACTACTTTTAAAGCAGCCCCCACTCCCACCCCCACCCCGTGCTCATTTAGCCAGAACTAAATGAGACAAGCATCAAGATCAAAATGAGACCATTGAGAAAAAAAATCCCATCTAGCAACCACCAACTCCATCTAATCAACCTTCCATCCAACGACCCAAGAAACAACACATCGTGATCCAGTCAACTATACAAAGACCCAAAAAACATCTCAACCTGAATAAATCGACAACGACCCAAACAACAACCCAACCCGAACATTCAACCATCCAATGACCCAAAATTATAACTCGACCTAAACAATTCAACCATCCAATGACCCAAATAACAACCTGACCTGAACAATTCAACCATTCAACAACCCAAATTACAACCTGACCTGAACAATTCAACCATCCAACAACCCAAATAACAACCTGGCCTGAACAATTCAACCATCCAACAACCCAAATAACAACACATCCTGATCCATTCAAGCAGCTTATGAACTCGCTATCCATTAAATCTTACCCAGACAACAAACCAATGAACTTTCACCAAACAAAACATTCAATCGACTAACTGGCTCGCTTATACGTTCAGCAAAAGTCTGACTTGGTGCAAGTTATGGTTTCTGCGTTGTAGTTGTAGGGTTCTCTCCTCCGTTCATGTATTTACCAATAGTCGTTGCAATTTTTGCGTATTTCTGAATCGATGAATCTTAAACTAGAAAGATTTGGAGTTGCATTTCGAGAAAGTTTTACTCTCCATGCAATTACAGCAAAAAACACCCACAGTGTTAAGTTCATTCAACAAAAACTATGGACTCCAAGTGGTCTTACCATTTGAAAATAACGCAGGTAATTTCGAATCATGAACTGTAGATAGTCAGAATTTTTTTTTTTTTTGTGTTATCGGTGGTTATAATTATTTATTTATTTTTTCAGTTTTTAGTTCAGATTTCTGTTGGTGCTTATCATGAAATAGTTTTGTTTTAAATAAATGGTATAGATCTAGAAAGACAGAATTGGTATTGGTATCGATTAAAAGGGGTATTGGGGGGGGGGGGGGGGGGGGGGGGGGGGGGGGGGGGGGGGGGGGGGGGGGGGGGGGGGGGGG